>BGPR01005132.1:23515-55373 GCA_013235015.1 Araneus ventricosus
ATTTTTTTATAATTAAAATGATGGTTAAAAAGAAATATAAACTTAAATGCTATTTGCAATCCTTATGCATGGTTTTTTCAAAAGAACTGTCAGATTTTATGTACATGTCATTGACAAAGTTTGATAAATTTTTAAAAGAAAAGAAAAGAAAAAAAAAAAAAAAAAAGCAGCAGCAGCTTAGAACAGTAAACAAAATCTATTAAGACACTTTTAAATCTAACAAAACAAACTAAGTTACAAAAAAAGTAGATATTTTATTATTTGAAGCTGAATTTTTAAAAAAATTTGTTTTCAGAATTTAGTACAGTATACTTTTTTTAAAAAGACCGATTTATCTTAAGAAATTTAAACTAATTTCATTTTAAGTTAGTCTCAAAAATCTAATTATAATGTTGCTAGGTCATGGGTAAGGAAATATGCTAATTAAGACAACTAAGATAGATAGTGAAATTTCTGACAATATTTTCAGAACTTTTTTATAATCAATTCTTGCCATTTGCATTCAGGCATTTCAAGTTAAAACTAATGTTTATTAAAAACTGCTGTCCTAATAATAAAAACTACTCGTAAAAGTTGATAAGTTAATTTTTTGTAATATTATTCAACAAAATATTGAGCCCCCTCTCCTCCCACACCTCTTGAATAACTGTAAAAAAAAATACTGCCTTTTATTTATATATTTGAAAACTCAACAGTCAGATTATATGTTTTTATAAATCTTCAAAGGCATTATGCAGCCTATTTTACTACATTTTTTAAAGAAAGGCTCTTCTTTATTTAAAAAGTTATCATATAATATCACTTAAAAGAAAACTCAACAAGATTTCATGAGCATTATCTATGATGGTTTACAGATTGTAACCATACGGGTACTGGAGAGTGAACATTCCTGCATAACTAAATTTTGCTTTTTTAAAAATAAATTTTGTATAATTTAATAATTAGATTTTTGATAGGCAAGTTTTTAATAAAGAAATTTGGAATAAGCAATTACTAATTAATTAATTTTAACTAAAAATTTAGCTTTCAAATAAATGTTCTTAATTCTTTGTAGTGCATTCCTTATTCTTGTTTATACAGATTGACAAAATTATGGTTAAATAATAATAATAAAAAAAACACGAAGTGTACATTTAAACCTGGGAAGGTTGTGCCTCGGAGAATTCAATCGTGGCTCGCATGGCATCTGACAGACAACCAAGGGCGGATCCAAGGTGGGGGTTTGGGTCTGAAATCATAAGACTATCTAGAATGCTACATATTGATTTTTTAAAACTTTTCTTATTTATACTTTACAGAAAAGAAATTGTAATATAGTAACAAGTAAGACAAAGGTGCGTATTAATGGAGTAGGGCGAAGAGGCCCCCCTCCAATCCCAGAATGGAGGACAAACTGACATTTTTTTTCCCTCTCTTTTTTTCTCATTGTTCTTTCAGCTGGGAGGCTAGCAATAATCCAAGGAGCACCAGGTTTGTTGCAGAGCTTTTGTGGGACTCATTGATTGCCCTTGTATACAAGTACTGCACACTGATACAGCACTGTGTGGTGATCGTATTAAAAAAAACGATCGCTGAGACAGTTTTCAGTAGGGAGAGGTAACTCCCTGTTAAGAAAATAACTTGATACTTTTTTAAATTTAAATCCTAGAATATATATTGGATTGTATAACAGTTAGAAATATGCTAAATGCACATGCAAAAATTCAGGCTTAAAAAACATTAATTTGGAAAAAAACCCTCATCATTTAGTTTCTTTTAATCTTATCTTTCTGAATTTAAACGGTATTCAGCAGGAAATTTTAAATATACATGACTTCGAAATTATAAAAGAAAATTATACTATATTTTGAATATATGCAGTTACATATATGCAAATTATTTACTACATTATTACAATTATTTATTACTCATATTTTGTTGAATATTCAGAATCATTACTTTTAATATAATGCTCCACAAATATATTGTCATGGTTTAAAACTCTATATATTATAAGCAAAAAACATGCAAAAAAACTGGGGCATCTCTTTAAAAAATTTTTTATCTCCCTGAATATACATGATATTTTTAGAAAATTCAAGTAAGAATTGCGCCCAGCAGATTGATGAAAGTTACAAATCATTATCAGCTTTCTGAGCCCAAATCCTTTTCATTTTCATCACTTCCAGGTTCTTTCCCTGCAAACCCTCGTGACGAATCTTCACTGTGAAACGCGAGTTCCTGCATTGTACGTTTTAGTGGTCCGAAAAAGTCGACCACCCCCCATGTCGTTAAACTGTGTAAAAGTTGCACACTGGTGAGGAATAAAATGAGGGGAAAAAAAAGTAAGGAAATTGATTAATATCTTCCGTTCCAAAAAGAGCCTTAAAAATACCAAAAACTAACAAAAATCGTCCTTTTTTTAAATAATTTTTTAAATTCTCAAATTTTTCAAAAAAATAAATAAATAAAAAATCCAAAGGGCAGCGCTGATTAGAAGCATAGAGTCAAGTTTGTAGAAGCCCAGAAATGCCATTTTTGCCTGTAATGTCCGAGTTTTCCAATAAATCAGACATCCGATTGAAGAAAGAGTAAAATTCCATGCAAGAAATTTAAGTGACATCAAAATGTTTTAATAGCTGAAGTACTCTCTGAATGGTCTTGATTTTTTTCTTGTTACTTTCTTACCATTAATTATTAAGTTACAAATATTGTAATTTTGGAGCTTAGTTTTGCAATATGTAACAATAAAACAAAGAAAATAAATGAAATTGATATATTTTTAGACATCAATAAACTTTTTTTTTTATGTACATGCATTCACCTGTTGCAATTTATCGACAAGATGAGGTATGAAGATTATGTTGAGGAGAAGGAACTAAAAATTGCACATATTGAAGTAATTTCACTTTTTTTGTCAATTTTGGAGAGAATGTACCACCGGAAGTTAAAGACCTATATTGATAAAATAAACTTTATTCCTCTTAAGAAGTTGAGTACTTAACAGATAATGTTATAATAAACAGATCAAAATTTTAAAAATTATTGAAAAACAGGACTATTTTTGCCACTTTTTGCAATTTTTAAGGCCCTTGTGGAAAAAGAAGTTATTAGGGTCAGATGGGGTAAAATGGATAATCAAAATATATGGCTTACAAAACAACAGATTTTTAATTATATTTGTAGTTTTTTGAGTTGGATATTATAGTTAGCTGTTCTGACTTCCATTCCTTAACTTATATATTTTTCCCACAGTTTCTTTATAAGTGAGTTGTGACACATTAAACTGAAGTGGATCAGTTCAAGCCATATGTTAAGTGTTCTAACTTTCACTGCCAGGACCAAATTATTGAGGAAATCTTATTACAGTGACATAATATCTTTTTTTCGACATTTCTGCTGCTGCTTCAACTTGCAGCTAAGGAAAAAAATAAATAAAAAAGTTCTTTTTTTTTATCTCATATTTAGAAAATGGGGTAAAATGGATAATGGTTTGACTTAACATTCTGCAGCTTATGTAGGATAGATGCAGCATGATTTTTCTCTTTAAACAAATAATTCATTTATGATAAATTGAAAATTAATGAAATATAAATATTCCATATCGTAACTAGTTAAAAAAAATCCTGCATATAAAGGATCAGGTAAATTACCAGTTTTCTCTCATAAAGAGGAGCACATAATTGTTTAATATTTAAAATTTATGGCAAGATGTGGTTACCAGAGGGATCTAAAGTGTATAGTTAAAAACCTAAAAGCAATTCCACACACAATAACACTTTCTTTGGCAGATGCCAAGAGTTTGCAACCAGATGTTTAGATGTTTCTGTTTTGTCTCCACCTCAAGAGTGTAGATCACAAAGCACAATTTCTACAACATACAAAGATTTGAAATGCGCAAAATTGTCAGCAATATCACCAAAAGCCTCAAATTTCACAACTGCATACCTGAATAATTCAAAGCAAAAATGCAAATGTGTGCAGACAAGTGCTGATGAAATTTTAACAACTGAAGATGTAATAGAAAGGCTAAAAATTGAAAGTGAAAATAGCAATGTAATTTCCTTGAAGAAGAATCTGGAAGTATCTGGAAATGATATTACTGAAAATACAGTTTTGAGACAAAGTCTAACCGTAGGTGCCTGGGTAAAATTATATTTGAGGCAAAAAAGCTAGCCAGAATTCATTGGCAAAATTCTGGCTGTTGAAGAAGATACCTATAAAATGAAATACAGTAGACTCCGCTTAATGTGATCACTTAGGGAATTAAGAAATTTGATAACAAAAAACTTACCTCAAGGCTATCTATAATTTATTTCAAAAATAATTTTAAAAATTCATTAATTGTTGCTTGTCAACAATTATTCCTTAACAGTTCAATTTATATATTGTTCATAATTGTATTGTTTTTTTAAAAAAAATTGTTGAACAATGCTGCACACCGCGTTTCAAAATATCAAGTGCTTGCCTCATTTCGGTATTCGTTGGAGGGTTTTCTTCAATACATTCATCTTTGTCGGAATCATCAACCTTTACAATCGGTGTTTTCATTTTCTTTTGCTCACCTCAATAGGTCTTCACGATTTTTTAAAATTTTACAAAGAGGCTGTGAAATTTTCAACTGCACCGCAGCATTGACTCATTTTAGGTAAACTTTCATACCTGTTAAGAATTTCAATTTTCTTCTTAACACTCAAATCGTTTCTTTTTTTACCCATTTTTTCTTAATTCAATCGCATGCAAGTGGTTTATGTTTGCTCAACAGATTTCAAGCCAGATGACCTCGCAGTATAGCTGTAGTTCAAAAAAAAGAATGTGAAACTCATCCCTGTCCGCTAAATGGATGACCTTCAAAGAGAGGTCATGAAAGATAAACCCAGAAAGTCTTGGGATGCTGTGGAGGAAAGTGGTCCTTCCCTTACAAGTGGAGCGAGAAATTCTACGAACGTCAATCGTTAACGCTGGTTGAAAATGAGGGATTGGTCAATTCTCTACTTCAAAACTGATAACATTAAACAATTTAGTGATCACACTAAACGAATAATATTGTATAATTTGAATACATTGGTTCGGGACCAGAGGTTTTTGATAATACAAAGTGAATGATAACATTAACCGTAATCACATTAAGTATTCAAAAAATTTAAGATGGGTAAGATTTGTATTATCTGATCATCTGTGCAGATGACACAGATGTTCAAATAATACAAATTTTGAATGAGCTACAATTTAATAACAGAGGTCATTAATTTTTTGAGGAATAACAGATATACAGAATCATATGTTTGGAGAAAAAAAAAGATATATATATATTTTTTTGCCAAATTTACTGTATAATTTGAGCCTTTTTAAATAAATTAATAAAAAATATTTTTTAAATCTGACTTTTACTGTTATTATATCACCGTACCGCAACAAATAATTTATTTTTTTTAACATTTGCTACTGTTTCAGATTTGCATACCTATTTAAACCACAGTATACCTATTTTCACCTGCGTGGGGCAAAATGGGAATACAAAACATATGGTTAAAAAACTATCTCCCAGCAAACATATATATATATGAAATTACTAATGAAATTTACTAAATTTTACTCTTAAGATGTGTAATGTATAGAAAAAAACAAAAAAAAGTCTTAAAAAGTAATATTTTGACAATAATTTTAAGTGAAAAGCTAAGAGTAGGGTATTTTCTACCCATTTTATCCCACCTGACCCTAATCAATTTCCTTACTTTTTTTTCATTCTATTTCTCACAAATTCGCAACTTTTCCGTGGTATATAAAGACACTAAAAAAAATATTTTGACTATTGTACATCCACAACTGATTTTGAACCATTGTACACATATTTACTCCAAATTTTTAGCATTTTATGAACTATGCTTAACTTTTGGACACAAGTGTATCTGACGATGTTAAGAAAGAAATGAAGGTTCCAGGAACATGTGATAAGGAAACAACTGCAAAATGTTCCTTCAAGCAATACTAAATAATATCCAAGATGAATAATATTCATAAACTAAAACTGGTCATTTTATTTTCGAACTTGAGTTAAGGTTTAACCATGACTTTTATGGGATTTTACCACTGGAAGGTCTTATAAAATCGCAAAATAAAATCCCCAACGACAATAACATTCATGGAACTTTGAAGGTTTTTTTAAAGTTCGGAGTTTCAATTAAAATCAGAATTCTAGATAAGGCAAGCAAAATGGGAAACTGTGGTTAGGTTGACATATTTTGTAAGAAAAAGTCAAGGAGATTTGCAAAGACTAATTCGCAATCTTGTGACGAAGATAAAACTTTTTGAGTTAAGAAATAAAATGAAATTATTTTAGTTCACTACATACCACATTTTAAAGTTAAAAATACAAAAAATAATTTTTCCTCATTATCCATCATGGATTCCTAGATCCGCTCTTGTTTATATTTAATAAATTAATTAGTAAATTAATTAATCAAAATCTAACCAATTAAAAATTTAATCAATTAAAATGTAATCAGTGAAATAATTTTAAATACAAATTCATAAAAATTAAATTAATTTAAAATTAATTCAATTAAGTAGTTCTAAATTTTTAAGATTTAAAAATGCAGAATTTTTTTCCCACTTTAACCCCCCCAACAGATTCCTAGATTTGCCCTTGCAAAATGTAATGGAAAGGAAGCATTCCTGAGGAATAGAGATAGAGCACTTTTTCAACTACACTGAGCAATGAAATGAAATCCATGTGTCGTCTGTCAGAAGCCTGCGACTTCTCCAAGGTTAAATTAAATGCACACACAAGGAAATTATTATTGCATTAACAAGAAAATTTTCATATTACAATACTTTTTAATTCATTTTTATTTATAATTGATTATACTCAATTTCTCATATATTTTCAAATTTTTGGATTCTGAAAATTTTTTCCTCAGAGGAAAAACATTTAAATCCTTATTTCTATCATCTCTAGAACTGCACTTTTCCTCCTTCAAACTTCACGGTAAATAAAAAAAAATCCCTTTTCAGCAAGCTTGAAGGCAAAGGTAGATTCCTTTACACTAATGTTACAAAAGTAATGAAATATTACACATTGATCAATACAGACATGGCCAATGACTTTGTTTCTACACATTGCCATATTTACGCGGTGATTCTGTGTTTTCTCATGACATGTAATTTTTTACTATATCAAGGTTTTATCATTCCAAAAGGTTATGCTAGATTTATTGGTCAATTTGGATTTTATATCCCAACACATAATTATTCAACACATAGGAATCATAAAGAAATAAACATCCCAGCAGAGCAAATATCCCCTAGATACCATTAAGCCGGCCTATCTGAAACAGTAGCAAGCAATTGACACTTAACAGGAATGAAGAACGACTCTAAATTAGTTTATTTAATCTATGTTACCATATAATTATGCGAACATTACTTTGTCATATGGTAAAATCACATGACATGAAACATTTAAACATTACTAGAATGGGCTCATTTAGAGAACTGCCTGGTTACAGAGATAATATTTACTAAATTCTTAGCACATAAGAGAATAAAAATTATTAAACATTGTGAGTTCCAAATTTAACATGTGTGTTTAAAGTATAGGATATCAATGCAGCCATTTTGAACAGGAAATTTAAATCTCCATTGACAGTTAAAAGCAAATACTCAGGCAGAAAACCCTATAACAATTTTAAAGTTAATGAGATATTTTTCAATATAAAAAAGGATAAAGGGAACTCTTATTTATCTATCTTTTTTGGGCTATTTTAAATTAAATTTATTAAACAAATCTTGGTGCAGCCATGTTTAGTTAAATATGAAATTAAAGTAATCTGTCAAATTAACTATTAAAATTAAGTGTTTGATTAATTAAAATTAACTATTTACTTAAATAAAATTAAATATTTAGTTAATTGTGACGATATCTTCACTAAAACCTTTTTTATGGCTCATAGTATAAGAGAGGAATCTTAATATAGTAATGATCTAATAATTATCTTAATTTAAATAAAAGTTGTGTCTGTATGTATGCTCCACATCTCCTCCTAAACCACTGGGCTGATTTCAACCAAACTTTGCACACTTTTTATTTAAGACAAGAGAAAGTTTACCTTAACTTTTCAAAAACCAAAAGTTACTTAAAATTTCAGTTAATTAAAAATTAAGTAAGGCGTTTTTTCTCGATATCTTTGGAAAATATCTCACAAAACTATTTTTATACCTTATTAAATTTTAAAAAATTAGCATTTCAGTGACAAAAATTTCATTTCCATACAATTTGTTTCTCTTCTTTTAATATTTTTTCAAAATTAATTTTATACAGAATTCATAACAATATTCTTTATTGTTGAAGAACAAGAATAATATGAATATATATAGTTGCCAGAATACATTCACAGAATTCTGGACTAATGCTAAAAGAAAATTTTAAAAGTAGACGATTAACAATTTTTATCAGGACCAAATAATGATCGATTTATTTTCATTCTTTAAATTAATGAATAATTAACTAGTATTTAATTGTTTCAAAATATTCATTGAAACCTTTATTTCTTTTACTTTAGTAATTGTTAACGAAATTTGAAGTTCCTATATAACAAATAATTTATGGAGAAAACAGCTGTTTTTAAAAATCGTTTTTTTTCAATTGATATTCTCATTTTAATTAAAAACTTTTCAGATCAGAAAAGGAATTTGTGTATTATAATTTTTATACAATAGTAGTTTTTACATTAAAAGTATTAGACATGAAAGCATTTTAATACGGAGCAAAGCCAGGTATATCATCTTGTTTACCGTACAAAAAGTGGAAGAGAATGTGGCTGATGGGAGCACATAACTTCTAAGTAATTTTTGTTGTCAAAAACTTTCAATATAAAAGTTGTTCGTTCTGATAAGGTGATAATTCTCAAAATTGAATTTTTTCCCTATCTTTAGTCATAACAGATCTATTGGGAAATGATAAAATGGGGGAGGGGATTGAAAGTGGCATTTTAGCTCAAAACTTCTAAAAAATTGTAGCTATCAAAAAAGTTTCAATACAAAAGTTTTTTATTATAAAGAGGCAATAATTCACCTATTTTGAGTTTTCATTCTATCTTCAATCATAAAGGAATTATGGGAAAATGAAATTTTCGGTTCCCCACCATGTCCACCGCCTTTTAGCTGGTTAGCCCATCTACAAACTCGGTCGATATTTTCACCAAACTTACAACATATCCCTCGCCGGTTAAAATCTAATCAAAATTACTCTAGCTATCGTGTTCACAAGATAACATGGGTAAAACCATTATATATATACGTCTCTACTAATAATAAGTAAAAGAACATTTTGCCTTCTATTCTCATAAGGATTAGAGCTGCAAAAATGAAAGTGGGTGGAAGAGATTGCAAATGATGATAGCTTTCCAACAAGAGGTAACATGCATAGGTTAAAACATACTTTAAGTTGGGGGAGAGGAGGAGAAGGGTGGGAAAATCACTTTTCAGCTCATAACTTCTAAGTAATTGTAGATATCGAAAAAGTTTAAATGCAAAAATTTTTCGTTATGATAAGGCAATAATTCGCCTAATTTGAATTTTCTTTCTATTTTCAACTGTAAAGGAATTACGGGAAAAAAAGAATTTCCACCCCCTTTGAGCTGGATAGCCCATCTACGAACAAGACCAAGATTTTCACTATCCTTACAACATATCTCAAACTAGTTAAATTTACATCACAATTACTCCAGTTATCGTGTTCACAAGATAACATGGGAAAAAGCGTTATACATATACCTATATATAAACTTTTTAACGAATGGTGGTTTTGGATTCTAGGGGTCATGATCGGTGAAGATCTGCAGAAATTTTCCGAAAGTCGTGTCATGAGAATCATTGCAATAGGTATAGACTTCCTATAAGGAATCTACCTAATAGTGCTTTGTTATAGCACATGTGCAACAAAAGGAAGTTAGGACATAAGGCAACTGCAGTCTTTAAAGAAGTTCTTTCAATTCCCTCTATGAAACAAAGAAGGGCATATCGTTTTCCCTGAAGTTAGAAAACACTAAAAGGTCGATTACATTAGTTTGTGAATGGGTTTAAATACGATATACAAAATTGAATAAAGTAGTGATTAAATTTATACATTGAAAAGGCTAGAGGTACTAAAGTTCTGCAGTGCCTATATATGAGACACTTCTGACATTACCTGAAATATAGGTACTAATTTGCAACTGCTAGTAAGATTTATGAAATATCTACAATAAACATTTCCAAAAAATGTTTGATGTTATTAATAACATTTTTCTTATAGTAATTAAAAGAACAAACTATATTTCTCAAATATTCACTAAAATAATGCCTTTTTTCAAGTTACATGGTATTCATATTTATGTAACACATTTTAAAAGCAAGATGTTTTTAAAAGTGCCTCCAACATTTTTGGTGTATGTGCACATTGAATTAAGATCATGTGTTCTACTTTCCTATGGAAAGTAAAATTACCATCTTGCATAATAATTATTTTATTTTAAATAATATATTTCTACATTTAAAAGTTAGCAATACGAAAACACAATGAAAATTTCCAATAAAATCAGAATGGGAAAACTTTATCAAACTAACTATAGACCTTGTTAAGGAAAGCACAACAAAAACTCATCAATTTCTCAAAATTTTATAATAATAATATTGTCCTATAATTTTAAATCATAACTAATGGATCCAAAACAAATCAAAGCTACTACATAATGCTCACAAATAAACCTATAGCATCAAGAGGCTTTTTTATTCAATATAAAATTACAGATTTAATCAAGGAAAAGAAGTGAGTAATATACATACATCTTTTTTTTTTTTTTTTTTAAGGAGGAGGAGGAAAGTACCTAGTTGCAGTATTTAAACAAGAAATTTTCTTTTCAATATTATAACAAATGCAATATACAACTTGTTAATACTTTTATAGAAGTCATCAATATCTTTTGATGTAGTAGTAACTAACTTTCATTTTCACTGCTTACCTACCAATATTTTCTTTATAACTAATAAGGTATTAAAACTGTACAATTTGCAAATACTTAAAATCTGAAAACATGCAAAAGCAAACAAAGAATACATGCAAGTAAAAAAAATATATAATTTCATACATATATGTATCATACTGTTCATGGTATACAATAAAAGAACATTTTCCCTCTCCTTTACTGATTGAAGTATAAGGATCAAATGCAAAAAAAAAAAAAGTCAATCAGGTTTCATATGCAAATTCAAAAGAAAAATAGTGCTGATAATATGACATCTATGATCACCAATATAATAAATTTTGAAAGTTTCTAATTTAAAATTATTGCCAGTTGGATGTTTAATAAATGAAACAAAATGATGCATGATTTTACTGTTTTCAATTATAGTGCAAACAATGTACTGATTTAAATTATTTAAAACTTACATTAATTTATAAAAATATGTTTGTAATGTGGAAGAAAGTGTTGGAAGTTAACCACAATACCATATTTGACACCTTAAAGCGCTCACATGTTTCCATACTGGAAAACAAAACTATTTCGCAACATGTAAACAAACCGAAATTACCATTCTTCCAATGCGTATAAGACCACACATATCAACTTTATTAGGACATAACTAAGCAAAATTTTGAACTTAATAACTTGTCTGCAACTTTGAAGAAATTTATGATAACCAATTCTGCCACGAAAGCGAAATTTGTCAATAATTCTTAAAAGACGCGCCATTTGCAGACTCCAGAACTGGGAAATTTGAATGCGGAATATGATCGACGGATGAGTTTTGAAAAAGAATGTTTTGTTTGTACAACTATAGGATCAAAAAGAAAAAATTCTGATAACTATTTATATTTGTTTACATCGAGATTGTTATTTCACCCCTGCGGCTACGATTGCATGAATTGGCACACACTGCGCCTGTACAGTATTGGTAAATAAATAGTTTTCGCAATTACGAAACTTTTGATCGCTTGTTATTAGATTTACAAACTTTCGTAAGTTTTCATCATGAGCGGTTAATTAAATTAACACAAAAAACAAGTTAACTAATCATAGTGAAATTTATTTCGACATTACCCATTTTCTCATCAGGCATCCCGTTTAACTTCAAAATCACGCGCCGACCATTGCCATTCTGAATAAAGCCCCCTCCCTTACTACAGCCCTAATAGTGTAAAACAAAATTTTAATTATAATTTTTATTGTCAATTAATATCTTCGATGCTTACTAATACATTCCATACTAAAGAAGACAGAATGTCATTTCAGTAATTTTATTTGAATGAATATATTTAAAAAAAATTTTCTATCCTTAGAAATGTGTCATGTTTTTGTTTGTTTTTTTTAATGGTGAGTGTGCATGCGCAGAAGTTACGTTATGAGCGCTTTCGTCAAAAATCGAATAAATGAATTCAGATAAAAATACACAAAGAATGAAACCTAGATTTAAAGATAACCGTAATTTGAATCAATGTGATCACAAAAATCAGCATTGAATTTTATTTCCGTCTGCGAAAACTATTGATTTGTTTCGATTTTTAAATCAGCCTAATCATTTAAGTTCGAATAAATTAAAAATTTGTAAGAAGAGAATTTTATCTCTTGTAAAAAATTGGCATAATTCTCTTCTGCTGAATTAAAATTTGTTTCGCCTAAAGTCCTTATTAATGTGAAAAGCGATTCGATGTTTTAGATAAATTAATTAACGTCTAAGAATTCTTTGCTTTCTCATCACTGTTTTCAATTTATTTTACTTGAATTCTAACGGATTTTAAAGTTATATGGAGCAAAATATTTCTGTTTTAATAATTAAAAATTAGAAAATAATTTGCGCAAACGGTAACACTTTCACATTTAAGTGCAATGGAGTGGCATTAGTTCAGTTGAAAGCGACCCAAACAAAAAAGTGATTTGGTATAGAATAGAAACTATGGCGTCAAACATCAAGCAACATCTAGCAGGTCTTGCTAGTTTAGGAGGAACTCCTAAAGATCAGGCTGATCGGTTTGTGTTTTTACATTAATATTTCTTTGTTGTTGCTAAATTTGTATAATATTTTTTTGTACATTTATAGATAGAGCCATTATCTGTCCGTGTCCCAACCGGCTTTGAGATAAATACACTAAATTACTACAACACTCAATAAATAAATATTACATTACGCTACGATGTTTTAAATTATTACATTATGCTTGCTTTATTAATTTGTTTTGAAATTCAGTGTCTTTTTGTCAATGAAGCCTCATATTTATGGTTTATTTAAAAGAGTTTAAAAAATTCTGAAGCCTTTGAAGACACTGCTGATTTTATTAATTCCTTTGATATATGAGGTGAGTAATCTCGGAAATTTAAATGTTGTCACTACCATCGGGATCATTCAATATTCTTGTTTGAATATTCGTTTTGGTTATATAGTCGAATCATTACATTTTAAATTTGTGTTGTTAGTAATTGTTGTGCAAGTGCAGTGACTTGAGCAATGAATTCATATCAACTATTATTTGCTGCATATATAGGGTTACCATAAAGTTTTTTCATTGAAATCCGGACACAGCGGAGGGGTTGAAGGGTATTGAAATATTAATAAATGGTATAGTTAATATGTTATTTATGATATATTAATAATTAATTGGTTATGTGTTTAAATATTAGTCATTAATATATAATTAACTAGGGGCACAAATATAGCATACAAATTATATTAACTGCCTACTAATGATAACCTTTTCATAACACAAGCACAGAATTTTAGGAAGTGTAAAAAGTTAAGACTTCAGAATGCAAAGAAGATACAATTTTTATTTATGCTTGGCAGATCAAAATTACAGTAGGTAATTAAAAATAGAATAAACTGCATTTTTTAGTTTTTTTTACTTAGTTTTAATATTTAGTTTGATCTTTATGCATTTTATTCTTAAATATTTTAAATAAAAATTTTTATATTTAAATAAGGAAATGTGTTTCCTTGTTTGATGAATTTTTATAAGGCAATATTATAGAGACCAATTATATATGCAATCACAGAAATTATGGCCTATCCCAGGGGTAGACAATCTTTCAAGTCTCGTGGGTTAAACTGAAATGCTACATAGTATTTTAGTTTGTAAATGATTTAGAAATAATTACACTATATTAATATACTTAAAAAAAAATTAAGATTACATTTAATTTAGAATTTAGGTGTATATAGTGTTTAAGATTTAAAAAATCACAATATGCATTTTTACAACACAACTAATTAAAATAAGTTTATGCTTTTATTTATAAAAGAAAAATTAAGCTGGTTTGTTCAGACTATCAAATAAAATAATTAAAAAGGAGGGCCGCAATTTTTTTACAGTAGGTAAAAAATTCAGTTAATATTTTAAATAAGCTTAGCAGAGATAATATTAAAGTAATTACATTAAGATATGAATCAATGGAAGGAAAACAACGAAATTTTAAAGTTCTAATTTGTACTCGCCCCAAAAAACTGATTGGTCACTCGTAACTTCCTGCTCAATCGCACTACAAAGAATGAAATGAACACAAAATATGATGGTCAAGTGTGGGGGACCCAAAGGAAAGAACCGTCTGAAAAGAAGTGGGAATAGTTTCCTAAAATATTCTTTTATTGCTTTTAACCTCGTCCAATTAGATTCTTTTTTCTTCTATCGGGGATGCAATTGGAAGTACGGATTAACTGCCTGTTTACTCCTTCTCTGATGGGGCCATTTCATCCACAATAATCATCTATTTTTTTTCATGCTAGACGACGTCTGTAGGATAGGACATATCACATTTGAAGTACGGTGATGGCATCATAATTATGAAAGTTTAGCAATTTATTGCTTTTAAATGTATTTTCTTATCTACGTCAGACCCTAGTGGAAAAGAGCCTGCCTTCAGACATGCCTCAATTTTTTTCCTACTGTATGATCCCAAAATTTTCCCTACACCCACGATGGGGTAATATATTCAGCAGGGTCTTCCCAAGTGTTATTGCAGGCTGCCAATTAACAGCAAAATAGGACACCAAGACTGATGATCTGTGAAGGTTATCAGGGGTTTTACAACTAGGCTTTTGAAGCATCCCCCCTAGGAATAATATTATCTTCCTCTTTTTTTCTCTTTCTGAAAATCGACAAACGGATTGTAGAACGGAGGTTGCACCAACTGCGTAAATTATAGAATTTCTTTTGTTTGCGGAATGATGTCGGCTTTTTTGATTATATCGCTGGCATAAATCCGGACATTTTGAAGATCCAGACGTGAGTGTGAAATTCGGACATATGGCAACCCTATGCATATATATGATGAAAAAAGTATACTGTATGTTATTATATCTGTCATATATGATACTAATATTATTTTAGAAAATTTTCTGAAATAACATCTTAATTTCCTAATTAATTAAGAACTTTAAATCTTAATGATGAATTTAAATTCCATTTCAAGTATGTATTTTGGAAGATTTTGATAAATGAAATAATTGAAACTTTTTGACTTTCATATGGAATCTTGCGCCATTAATGCCCAAATTAATTTAAAGCATATGTTGCAATAAATTTCTATTAAATTATGTTTAGAACACCAAGAATAAATTAACTGAAGTAAAATTAAAATCGGAGGAAAAATGTTTTTGGTTTTTTTTTATTTAAAAAAAATGACAAAAATCATTTTTAATAACTTTTTTTTACATAAATATTAAAGATTTTTGAAATACAATAAAGTATTGAAAAATAAAAATCACTTTCTAATTCCTTGTATTACCTCAAAATAAATCAAAGGAAAAATTTAAAAAAAATTAAAATGATGATAACACTTTGACTTCAAAATGTATCTAACTGGTTATATATAGGGGTGGGTTTGGTGAATAAATCAAACTTATCTCAATGAATATAGAGTAAGAAAAATTCAGTGATGAACAGAAATTTCAGTTTTTACTTAGCATGTCACAAAACAGATCTCAGTCCATGACAAAGCACATGGTTTGAGAAACCGGAATTAATTCCTATTACCAGAAGATGTTCTCTTCTGAAATTTGATTAGCCACCTATCAGCCAATCAAATAGCATTTCCAGTGGAGAGAAATGCTAACTGTTGAAAGGTGCTCCCCTTCTCCCTTACCTGCTGAAAACTATTTAGAAGTTTGGCAATATCTATTGACTTCATAGACTGAGCAAAAAAAAAAAGCAATGGAATGCATTTGGTTCAGCCATGGAAGTGAATTGTAACTATCCTATAAACAGGACGCTGGGCGTTAATGGGTTAATAAAATACTGTTTATAATCTTTCTTTAATTTATGATATGCATTATTTTTAGCCAAGTTATTCTTTTTGCTCTAGATACCGTGCTGTGTTAGATAATATTGTGAAAACTACAGGAGAGGAACTTGTGGAGGGTCTTCAGAGTTTTGTAGAATCTAGTAAGTTATTGTGAATTTTTTGTTCAGTCTGAGAAGTTTATTTATATAAAAATCCCATTTTGAAATAACTTGTGGGCTCTTTTGGAATGGACCTGCATAATATGGAACAATTGCCAAATGATGAGGATGACATCTGATTTTGTCAATATGTGGTCTGAGGCATAAATTTGAGGGCCCCCTAGATTGTAATGTTCCTGTAAAACCTGAGTATATTCTGAATTTTAAAAATTGCCCGTAATACTTATGCTTATTCAAAAGTTTAGAAACTGGTAATATTTGTATGTAATAATTTTTAACAAAAAAGTTCTGTTCTGCAATGTTTCAGTCAGAGGAGTAAAGTTGTAGTAAATCAGTCTTTTTAATCTGGGTTGAGCACCTAATTTAAATATAGCATCAAATATGATTTTCTGTGCAAATGCTTTATTATGATGGTTTCTGGAATCTGTTGGTTGTGTCCTCTCATATGACTTTTTATGGTTATTTTATGTCTGATGTTTGTCTGTGTGATCATATGTCTAATCTGCTGGTCTGTTCCTTGTCAGAAATTTACACTACTGTCTGCTGCTAAAATTCTGCCCTCCTAATAGGAACAAAGGAAAAATAGAAAAAGAAAATGGTGTAGTTTTGAAATTTGGCACAGTTGTTGAGGGTAGTGTCCTAAACAACATACTAAAAGTCCCTGCCGGGGGTTTAAAGGGGGTCATTTTTTTTTAAATATCTTGAAAACTATAGGTTCTATCGGAAAAACTCTCCATGACAAAATTGAACTACATGAAATTTCTTACAAAATAAGTCCTACATTGTTTTTGTAGCATCAGTAGTTTAGAAGATACAGGGGGATTTAAAAGTTAATATTTCTAAAATCCCTTATTGTAATGGTAAAATCGATTAAAAGTGCTGAATCAACAGCCCTCATAAAGACCTCATGCCTATATAATAATTCTACAAGGGTAGTATTGTATGTTTCGGAGCGGAGGGGGGGGGATTACAAACTCATTTGATGAACAATTATGCTCCCTTCCTCCCCTCACATCCGTTCCCTTTCACAAGTTTCCTTCTACTCGTAGTCCAGTTAACAAATTGTAAATTTTAAAAAACATGTAGTTTTGAAATTTGACACAGTTGTTGGCGAGAGTGCCCTAAACGACATACTAAAAGTCCTGCTGGTGGTGGGGGTACAGGAGGGTTGAAATGGGGGATTTTTCAGTTTTTCTTAAATATCTCAAAAACTATGGATCCTAGCCAAAAAAAAATAAATAATTATATTGTTAAACTACATTAAATTTCTTACAAAACTAGTCCTAAATGTTTTGTAGAATGAAATTTTTAGAACATACAGGAGGGTTTGAAAGTGAATATTTCAAAAATTCCTTATTGTAATGGTAAAATCAATTAAAAGTGCTGAAGCAACAACTCTCAGAAAGACCTCATGCCTATACAATAATTATGCAAGGATAGTATTGTACGTGTCGAGAGTAGTGGCGGTATCAGGAGGGGGGGGGGGGCAAACGTATTTGATGAACAGTCGTGTTCCCCTTCTCCCCTTACATCCATTCTCCTCCTCTAGATCTCTTTACTCAGTCTTTTGGTTCCTACCGCGCACTCCTACTGGCAGTGGCTTTTAGTATGTCATTTAGGACACTACCCCCAACAACTGTGCCAAATTTCAAAACTACACCATTTTTTTTCTATTCATCAATTTTTGACCTTCATTTACTGGACTATAAAGTTCGGCTATGGAATCAAGTCTCATCTCTGTTTTGAATGCTTGACTGACCACTGTTAAGGGCTTATCACACTGCAGTTTACTGTGGGAAGTGAATATTGCCAATCTGAACAAAGTTTGTAGTGACGTCAAGTTCTATATCGCATGCTTCCAGTTGCATTGCAATCTGGTAACCCCAAATGGCAGCTCCATTTTTATGGTTATTCTATCTATCTCTTTCTTTCTTTTTCTTTTTTGCAGCTAACAATTTGTCTCTTGGAGGGTGGTGGTTAATTTCTTCTCTTTCTTGTTTGCTGTTTTATTTAAAGCTACGGATTACTCGAATGTACCTTTAGTATTAACTAGCAGAGAAAAAGAGAGAGAGATGAAATCTTCCACTTTAGGTTTAAACTTTGAAGCCACATTATTTAAATAGTTCTTTGAAGACATATTTCATTTTTTCCAGTCTTCTGTAACTGAAGGTATCAGACGCGAAACAAAGGGATTATGACGTCACGTTGTTTTGACGAAATGCATGTTAGGAAAATACTTCATGCGACCTTGATTACGAAGAATTTGCACGGTGTTGCTGTGGAATCAGGATTTCAACAAAATAAAAAAAATGATTGCCCACATTGACACAAAAAAGTTTTGAAAATAAAATCAAAACAAAAGATACAAATTATTGTTTTTCACGCTTATTTTTCTATGCGATAGTGACATTTGAACTGTAGGAAAACAGTACATAGTACCAAATAAACCAATATCTTCGAAAATTTTTTTTTTAGGATTTAAAGGATTGATTCCTATAAACCAGGTAAAATGTTAGAAAATGAAAGCCGAATGAAATCTTAAACGATTTCAAATGGAACAATACGCCTTGAAAGATGAAGACAAACATAATTTCTATATTATTTAAATATATCCAAAATGAATCAGAGAAGAAGAAGAAGAAAAAAAAAAAAAACAAAGAGAGATGAAATCTTCCGCTTCAGGTTAAAACTTTGAAGCCACATTATGTAAATAGCTCCTTGAAGTCATTTTTCATTTTTTCTAGTCTTTTCTAACTAAAGATATCAGCCATATGCCCGACTATCAAACACTATAAAAACAAATTAAAAGAATGATCTGTCGATGGAAAGCAAAGGGATTATTACGTCATGTGGTTTCGATGAAATGCATGTTGGGAAAATACGTCACATGACCTTGATTACGAAGAATAGTGAAGGGAATTTTGAAGCAAAAATTTTTTAACACTTCAGAAAAAAATTAATTAAAATTCAACCAACTGTTCAATTTTAACCATTCTTGTTTTAAATCACGGAGAAACATTATATTTATTACTTCAACAAATTTGAAATTGATAACAAAATTAGAAATGCGGATGCAGCAAATTTAAAAACAAAAATAAAATTTTGATGGCAAAACTGATTCTTTTTTGAAAATTTCTCAAAATTCAGTAAATTGCATTTGAAAGCTCAAAATAAGCGGAAAACAACGAGGAAAAAAAAAAAAACCAACGGAACTAGAGCGGTAATTGTTTGTTCTATCCGATGGTGCATTGATTGTTTTTCAACGATCATTAGAAAAGATACTACAGCCATAAACGTTCCAAAAATGACCCAAAACAACACAAAACACTAAATAAAAAATTTTCTCGATTAAATTTTAAAATTCCGGCTTCGAGGTGCATTGAGTCACCATTAAGACTACCTGTGTGCCTAATTTCAAGGCTGTAAATGCAATAGATTTGTCTGGACATCGCACACAGGCACACACGCACGCACACAAACATTGCCTTTTATAAGTATAGATGATCACAAGGGTTGTTTTAGAAAGGAAAGAAAAAGCACATCAGTTGGCCATATACCAAACCAGGTTTTTTTTTTGGGGGGGGGGAAGCTTTGGTAACTTTAACTTCAAAGGAAGGGTTGTTTTTCTCTTCCCGATATATCACTCATCTGTGTGCAGTGGGCGTATTTTAATGCTTTGGATGACTACTTGCCTTTCAGTCCTAACCTGTGTATCTTACTTGTTGATTCATTTTCTTTTTTCTCTTGTTTTCATTATTTTTTTTCCATTTTTGTTGATTGTCGAACTCTCAGAGTAAAAAAGTAAGCAAATAAGGTTAGAAACAAAAATATAGGTTTTAAAATAATTTCAGGGGGTGCTGAAGCTCCAGTAGATGAAGCTGACTGGTGGCAACACTTGTTTGTCCACAGTATCACGCCTGTTTGATAAGGCTTTTAGTCTTTCCCCCCTTGTGTCCCTGGACTTTGCACAAGCTTCCTTTGAAATCTCTTCATCATTCTTCACTCATTCATACTTATCACCCCTTTTTGCTTTATGTGTTGCTTTGTGGTATCATACATATGTTAGCCAAGTTGAAGTTGGGTTTTGTTTGGGATCTATAGCGGCAAAGGCTGTCATCCCCTAGCATCTGAGAGTCACAGTTAGTAGATGTCAGAGAGTTTCAGTGACTGAAGAAAAACCTGAAGATGGCGCTTAGAAGAGCAAATCGTAGAAGAAAAACTTTATATGAGGAAAAAATTTGATTCAGATTGAGTTTCATGCAGAAGATCCTTCTGTGGGCCAAATACTTCTTGCAGTTTAAAAGAATATGTTCGATAGTGTTTTCTTGATTGCACACGGAGAAAAAGGGGTTGTTGGGAAGTCCAAATCTGTGCAAGAGAGCTGGGGTGATGATCATTCGGGTTAAAATGCGAGTAATAATGATATCCTCGAGTCTA
The DNA here is from genome assembly GCA_013235015.1 of Araneus ventricosus. Classification (NCBI taxonomy): domain Eukaryota; kingdom Metazoa; phylum Arthropoda; class Arachnida; order Araneae; family Araneidae; genus Araneus; species Araneus ventricosus. Next base: position 44,361 of record BGPR01005132.1, read on the forward strand.
TTTTTCAGCCATGGTGCAAGGGATAAGATGGAGGGTAGATCTCCCAGGATTTCTAGATATTTGCTATTTCAAATATTTTCAATTGGTTTTTGAATAGAAAAATTATTATAGTAAGAACAAATATCTTCCACTGCAATCCACTCAATGTATAGGTCCGACTCATGTGACATTTTTGGTGAGAGAATCCGCCCTTTCGTTCCAGGTAATACTTGGGTGCCCTGGAGTCCAAACCAATGTAATTTTTTGATTAAACATGGCTCTCATTAAAATTTTATGGGCTAAACGAAGGATGACTTTGGGAGATTTGATGGACAAATTCTTAAGTGCTTGCAAGACTGAAAAACTGTCTGTCAAGATCAGAAGATTACTGTCAGGAACTGAGAGATCATCAATCGCTTGACAAATGGCCAGCACTTCAGCTGTGAAGATGGAATTTATTGGGTGGATCAGAAAAGAGAATGATCTCAGATTTGAGGTACCAGCTATGGAGGTGTAGGAATGAGATTTCGATGCATCCGTAGTGATGATAAAATAATCTTTACATTCTTCATTGGTGGTTTCTTCAAAAACTGCTTTAATCATGAACATTGGTTGAGCTTTATCTTGAAAGCCGAAGGAAGTTAAACCAAAGAGCATCACCCCACCCTGCCTAAGCATCCTGGTAAACAACTGAAAGACCGGCCGCCGCAATAGATAGTCGGGCACTGTGGTTCCTGCATAATAGCCCCCATTACGAGCGGCTTATGCAGCAACCCCCCGTTTTACCGGGGTACGGTAAAACCGGAAGTGGGCCCAAAGAGCCACACCACCATTATTGTGCCATTGGGTTGATGAGAGCCTGCTTACTTATACGGCAGCCTCTCCTCCGCGAACACACAGTGTCCCCCCAATGGGGAGCCAAAGGAAGTAAGGTGAATTTCACAAATGTTGTTGTGGAGAACATAAAGTATGTTAGGCAATGTGATGATTTGGTCAAAGGTTATGTTCAAATCTGCAAATAGCCCAACAAAAGCCTTCTGATCTTTCTTATTAAGTTGGATGCAGGGGTTCGAAGATTGCCGAAATAAGGGTGAATGAATGCCATTTGCCACTTGTTTGACCAAAAATTGAAAGACCTATCTCTTGATTTTTTTTAGAGAGAATTTCTTGTCCCTCAATTTTCAATAAGACAATATTTGGCGTTCATATTATAAGTCCAAGGGCAACTGTAAGAGCAATAGTTAAGATGGTATCACAAATTTTTAAATTTGTCTGCGATAATTTGTTAGTGATTGCGCAGCTATAATAGAAAAGGCTACAGATTCCATTGTTAGTGATGCCATCCAGGTCTTTTGTTTTGGGGGCGTATGATTTATAGGCTATTTTTTTCAAGGCGTTCATTTTTCTGAGTGCTTTTCGAAGATTTTTGACGATGGCTGCATTCTGATTAGTTTTAGAGAAGATAATTCCCAAATATTTTATTGAGTCCTTCCAAGGAAGGGGAGAACCTGCTTAGGAGATCTCTTGAGGGGAGCAATGTTAGCCAACTTGCTTGTGCTTATCAGCTTCCCATACAGAACATCAAATCTATCATCTGGACCCATTCATTGTTAATCACTGAATACCTGACTGAATACCAATTCTTAAAAACCACTATGTTGCTTTAAGAAGAAACATTCTTAATCAAATGATATTCTTGAATTGTATAGAAAAAACATCTGACTATTTTTAAAATTTCACATGTAAAAAGAATATTGCAGATATTCATGTGAACTATTTGAATTCAACAAAGATATTTTAATGCCCATTTAAGAACTTTAAATTTAGAGAGAACTGTTTTATAATGCTTTCTTATCAAATTATTTAATTCTCTGTGTTAATCAGAACAAGTATAGAAATGTAACATTTGCTGCACAATAATAATGACTTGTAATTTGTATATTGTAACTCTTATTTATTATTATTCATTTTTTATAGTTGTAAATGAAAATGTGAGTCTTGTGATATCAAGACAACTCCTTACTGATGTTGGTACACATTTGACAAAACTACCAGATGATGTTTCAAAGCAAGTGTCTCATTATACTCTTGATAAAGTACAGCCTAGAGTTGTATCTTTTGAAGAACAGGTAAGAATAATTATTTCTTACTTGTAGTTATGGATTCCTGTAAGCATGCTTTTTACATACAATGGTGTTACTGGATTGTTACCCCATTACATTTTTTTTTCATTTCATAGGCCTAAGTTTCAGATTTATATTTAGATCATTATTGTCATCATTCAAGTGCCATTATTTTGATATTACTGATTAATTGGGGTTAGCTATGAGCAATCTTACTCTATACAGTTACATTTGATATAGAGAACTATGGTTGTAAATACCTGATATAGCTCATTTATTTGGTTAGACATTAGCAAATGATCATTTTTGAGACATGTTGGTTTTAATATTATACCTGTGCTTCTGTTCATTACTTGTTGTGCCAAAAATAAGAGCATTTATTTCTGAAGCAAGTTTTCCTGTTCAAATATAATGTGTATATAGATAATTTGAAACAAGAATATGCAAGAATTTGAAAAAGAATCTCGCTGCCAGCTGATTAATGCAATATCTTTTATTTTTATCTTTTTTAGTTTTTTAGAATCAGAATTAATCAAATTATGCTTTTGTATGCAGAGTAATTTTCTTTATAGAAGTTGTTTTTAAATTGTGGCTCATAATAATCAAAAATCAGCTTTTCAGTATATACTCAGAATTTATTTTAGAAAACATCGTCATTTGCTGGATGCAATTAGTGCAAAAATGTTGCTTCATAGTATTATTTTTTTCATTTAATGACATAACAAATAATTTATTCATTAAATAAAAATCAACACATTTTGTTTTTTAAATGCGGGATTGTAAACTTGCATTTCAGGTGGCAAGTATTCGTCAACACTTAGCAGATATTTATGAGAAAGAGCAGAGTTGGAGAGAAGCTGCAAATGTTTTAGTTGGTATACCATTAGAAACGGGCCAAAAGTAAGAATATAATTAATGATTAATATTTACATTTGGATAGTTCTTTATTCTTGAGAATTTTTACATGTGACCCTTCTAATCTTTTTTCATTATAATTAAGCAATTATTAAATTTGGGTTAATGGATATTGATTAATTGCTCTTATTTCTAGAATATGAATTTCTGTTGTTCTTGCTTATCAATTTGCAAATATAGGATTGATTTATTTAAAATAACTTTGACATTAGAACTTAAAAGTGATTTGAACAATCATATTTTTTTTAGTTAATTTTATTTCATTTGCATTTGAGAAAATTAATTATTGTCTGTAGCAATTTAAAAGATTTTTGCAATAATTTCAGTTATCACATCAAATGAAGTATTAAATCAAATTTTAATATGAATTGTTACCTGTTTTCAGACAATATTCTGTAGATTACAAATTAGAAACATATTTAAAAATTGCTCGTTTGTATCTGGAAGATGATGATCCAGTTCAAGCAGAAGCATTTATCAACAGAGCTTCCTTACTGCAAGCAGAATCTAAAGATGAACACTTGCAAATCTATTATAAGGTAATTTAAGAATGAGTTCTTTTATAGAAATAGCAGTATGCTATTTAATTTTTAATAATAAGTTATATCCAAACTTAAAATATATACTTGATTTGTGATTTAAAATATGGTTTTATATTATTTTCATATGGTAAAAAGAAAACATTGAAAGTAGATTTTCATTCTTTTTATTTCTTGACTGGCTTATATTAAAAATTTCTGCTAATCTTTGTAAGCCTAATTAAGCATAAATATTATATGTAGGTTGAAAATATTTATTTCAGATTTGAATTGTTTATTGCATGTATTTTCTCAAACATATGCCTTTCACATCAAACTTTGCTATCCATCAATTGGAATAACTCATTCAATGAGAAGACTGATATAGCACTCATTTCTGGCTAGTTATTTTAAAGAAAATCAAGTTATATATAAATGTCTGAATATTTTTCGCTTCTGCTATTAGTTTTATTTTCTTTATAGATGTAAAATAATTCTTTTGAACAATTATTGATATGAAGTGCTAGTAACATGATGTTTCTATTTTTATTGGAATAAGAAATTTTACTATGATTTATGGCTATGATCATTTTTCATTAGGTATGTTATGCTAGAGTTCTTGATTACAGAAGAAAATTCATTGAAGCTGCTCAGAGATATAATGAATTATCATACCGTTCTATTATTCTTGAATCTGAACGAATGAAAGCCCTGAAAAATGCTTTGATTTGCACAATACTTGCTTCAGCTGGTAAGATTATCTGTTATAAGAAATTTCTTCCATCAAAAAAAAAGTAAAATAAATTTGTTGTGTGAGAATAAATATTCTTTTAATATGTATTTGATATGTCAATTTGTATAAAGACTTGGAAAAAAATGCTTATCGTGTTTACATGAGCTTATATTTTTTAAATTCATTTTTAAGCTCCCACTTAAAAATATTATTCAGCAAATATCTTATTTGGATTCATCAGAGTGTACTGTAAACATCATTTGGCAATTTCTTTAGTGCATTTGTAGTTTTTTCAAATTTGTAATAAGAATCCTTGATAATGAAGTCTCTTAACATCTTCTTATCATCAAGAGAACTCAAGTTGGCAGTCAACGCTTAAAGCTCATATTTCACAGGGTATTTTGCATGGTCCAGAATGGGATGCTTGTTGACCTTCTACCATTGAATTCCGATGTTACTTGAGCTTACATTTATTTTCAGCCAATCTTTTGCAAGTTGGGAGGTTTTGCCAAAATTCTTGTTCTCACAGTACACTCTTATAATGGTTGTCAGTTAAAATTCAACATTATTTCTACCTGTGGCATGCTGCATCCCATCTCATGAATGCTGATGATACCACATTATTAAAAATTATTTAAAATTATTATTTGCTAATCTCGTAGCATAAGCAGCTCTGAGAACTATTAGGGATGTTTGTCACTTTTTATACATAATTATAGATGCAACAGAGTATTGACCATAGGCAATGTTGTCATGTATTTTGCATGAGCTTTTCTTTACCAGTTTTCTGGTACTTAAGTGTAGATTAAATTCATTCTGACACTGAAGTAGACAGGTAAAAGATGTTTTGTTGTTGTTTTCCACAGAATAAAATGCCTTTGTGCTGTTTAAAAATAAAGTGCAAAAGAAATTGGGTAAACAAGTAAAGCATGAAGTAGATGAAATCATGCTAGTTAATCTCTGCAGAACCTTTGCATCTTAGCATCTGTAAGAAGCTGATTTATTTAGTACTAGCTGTTACCCTCTACTTCGTGCGCAAAGAATTTGAATTGTTACTTTTTTAAAATTCAAGAATGTAAATGTTTCATTATATGTAGAAAGGGGAAATTAAAAGTTCTGATGGTTGATAATACATAATTGGACGACTAACAGGAGTGTACTGTACATGTGTCTGCTGTTACAGTTAGGTAAATTGTTTATATATGATAAAACACTTTTGTATACGACGTTTTTTGTTTCGCGTTTTTTGCACCGATGTAGAGGTTTAGTGGGCTGGACACGCGAACATGCCACACATAGTTACCAACGGGAAAAATATGGTTTTTCCAATTGTACGCCTGCCCCTTTGAGTGTCTGACCCTGAGCCTGACAAATGCTAATTTTAAAGGGAATTGTTACCTTTTGAACAGGGATGGTAAGTCCTTCGGTATTATCGGAATGCGTAGAATTTAGCATTCTCACCTCTCGCTATGTCAGTCATATCAGTAGCTAGTACGACTTTTGGTCCTATGTGTGTAATTTGAAACCGTGTGCCATTGTGCAGTCTCGGTACATCGAGGTTACGTATGAATAGTTCTGGCACACCGAATTTTAATCTCAGCTTGTCGGAAGGTATCCCTGAAAATTGTATGGGGTTGAAGAACTCTACAGGATATGATTTTACTTGTAATTGCCCATTACCGTATCTACAGATAGATATTCTGTAATACATCCTTCCATTTGTGAAGCATTTTTTTTATTTATCTGACCTAAACCCAAAATTACCCAATCAACAAACAATCTCTATTCCTCTTATTAGCTTATAGGGAAGGATAACCTTGCTTATCAGTTCCTCTGTACTGTGAACAATTTTAAAAAAGTCCCAATTTAATACACTGTTTGAATCTCTAGCAATCGCCAAATCTATTTGGCAACTGTATCAAGCGCCAAGTTCGAATCAGTTCTTTCTTTAGTAAACAAAACGTTGAATTGAGTGTTCATTGGGTTTATGCAATTCTTTCTTTTTAAATCGGTAGAAAAAAGCTCTTAAAGCATTAAAATTCGAAATGGAACTATTGCAATTAGCTAAATTGTTTGGTTTAGAATTTAACCGCCTGTGATTATCCAAATCATTTGGTTACAAATTTAACTGCCAAACAAATCTTGGATGTCGATAAAAAGAGGATAAAGAATTATTTTGGCGAGCTATCCACTAAATTAGGCTCTTATTTTAAGTAAACATTGAACGATATTTTCCTTTAGTTATAATTAACTTTAGTTTTTAAATTTTAATGCAAAAACTCTTGAAACTATATATATATATATATCTTTCATTGGTTTTCTGTCCTGGCGTCTATTTTTTAGTTATTATTCCTCAAATTAATTATTTATTCCTTTTCACAGAAAGGTCACGTGATGCTTCAGTTTAAAAATAAGTTATTTCAAATGCTTGCACTTTTCTGAAGGATCACGTGACATTTCATAAAAAATAATTAATAATAACATGATGTCAACTACCCTATGTCCGTTCCTAGGTTTCAAGCTACAACTCTGACAATTTTCATCCAAATCGGTTTGGTAGTTTTGCCGTAAATGCGTAACAAACAGACAGACACACTTAAACACACAGAAAAAAAGGTGAATTAGTTCAAAGTCTAACCGTTGCCTAGCAATGGAGTAGCTATAAATCTTCGTTATTTCAAACTCGTCTGCACGTTTTTAAAAATTATGGAACTTTTAAAAATTAATAACAATCGAAGGGAAAATGTCATAGAAATAAAATTGGTATCATCAAAAAGGTAAAAATTTGAACTTTAATATGGTATAAAAATATTTTTTGTCGGACAATTTGCTCCGAAGTTACGGCGGAAAAACGGTTTCGGTTAATTTCTAATTAACTGCTTGTTTAATTAACTTTTGGACTTAGAAAAGTTCATAAGTGTCTTCCCCTTGTCTTAAATAATAAGTGTACAAAATTTGGTTGAAAACCGTCCATTGGTTTAGGAGGAGATGTGGAACATAGCCACATACATACCCACATACACACAATGACTTTTATTTATATTAAGATGGCATGTGGCATATTTGAAAAAGTTTCCCTAGTACCTTAATGTGGTTTATAAAATACAAGGCAGTAAAAAATTTTCAAACAAATGTTGGCATATGCTGTTTTAGCTTTTGGAGCATATTAACCCTACTGTTCCGTTTGCATTTACTATGCACATCTAACGTTTGGGTCAATATGACCCGAATACTAAGTACAGGGGCCTATGTACTCCATGCTTTCAGGACAATATTGCATTAAGAGATAAATAAGATATGTTTTAACAGAGTAAACTTGATATATTTGAAATATAATAAAATGAATATGTATGTAAAATAAAAAGATGAATTTGAATATTTTTTTAATCTTACCCCCTTTTTATTTAGAATTTAGACAAAAATATGATACATGTTGCTTGCAGATATGTTTTTTTTACAGTTCTTGCACAATATAATTGTTTTATTATCTTTACTTGATTGACAGAACATGCATTCGGGCAAGTTTATTACTCAGTCGTAAATTAACAATGGAGGTTAAGGATAAATCATTTTGCCATTTATCCTGCATTCTTTTGACTACATTATGTGGCTCTTTATTTGTTTACAGACATTGTTTTGCTTAAATATATGAAGCAATTAATAAGTTGTTTTCATTCCATTGCTATTTATTGATGTCCTGAGAATAATTGCATTAGAAGCAGAACTATCCAGCATAGTATAAAATATAACCATAGGTCAGAGAATTTATTTTTTTGACTTATGAACAGTTTGAGTAACAATATTGTCATCATAAATAATCGGAAGTTTACTTTCCTCACTTGTATGATTTTCATGTTCAGAAACATCTTCCACTTCCCAATCAGGTGTTTCCATAAGCTGAGCTATTTCGGTGTCTTTCAAATATCTGGGAATCGCTATTATTTATTTTTTTCATGTCATTACAGTGTCAAGAGTTGTTGAAATTTCTGTATGTATATTGTGTTCTCATACAGGGTTCCCACCGGTCTTAGAAAGTGCTTATTTTAACCTGCCATTTCTAAAACCCCTCAGAAGTACTTATTTTTTGTCAGTAGTCCTTAGAAAGTGCTTATTTTCCTTTTAAAACAAAATTCTTTTTTCGAATGGCGAAATTTTATTTTCCCGATCATCTGATTTCTTTTTAGCACCAGATCGGCAATAAAACTACTTAGTGAAAATTGGTGATGAATTGAGAACAAGTCTGCTAGAATGACAACCCTTGATACGCGATATAAAAAGGAAGAAAACATGCACATAGACAAGCTATAGTAGAACTAGGGTTCAGTATAAATAAATCATTAGAGGTAGAAAGCTTAAAAGAAGATTCTTATATTTCTCAGAGGCTTATTTCTGAGAATGCAAATAATTCTAATGATATTCACTACAATTGTTACAAAAGAGATGAGAAGGTTTGTCTCTTCTTCGAGGCAGAAATATATCCTTACAACGAAAAATTGAGAACCAAAAAAAATTCGGAAAACAATAGGAAAAGAAAAGTAGACAAGCTTAACTATTTAATATCTAAAAAAGCTTTCCTTCAAGCTGATATCTCAGCAATGGAAAGTTCAGCCAAAGAACTGTCTAATAAAGCAGAATCTTCCAAAAATATTTCCCTTTTTATAAAAGCAAATGCACTGCGAAGAGATATTAAAGAAAAAACATATGAAATTAAGGAATTAGACAGTCAGATTTTTGAAAAAGAAAAATAAATCAACTGAAAAACAGAAATGATTGTATCAGGATTTTAAAAATATTCTTCATTTACTTAATTTCTGAAAATTAAAGCATTTTAAAGATTTAAATCAAGTTGATTTTGATATTTGTAAGGACATTTTAATGTATTTCATTTGTTACAGAGTTACATTATTTCAGTCATTAAAATTTTAATTGTACCCTCTACTTTTCTTTTGTATAATTTCCATATATTTTTTAATAGGACTGAAAACACTCCTGTGAAAAATTTAGATTTTGTGCAAATATTGATGCTGTTTTCTTTTTTTTTTTAATGTTTGTGTTTATGTGCAGTGGCGGCTCGTGTTATGTATTCTTGGGGGTGCTGTCCTTCCTGCATATCTTTAATCCTTCATTGCACAGTATTGCATATTTGAACCACTTACATTTTTTGGCTTTTTTTCATTAACTTTGAGTAGTTTTATATTTAATAAATAATATATTTTCTTCAAATAGGTAAGTATTTTAACAAATTAATTTTAACAAAAAAATTTAAGCTCGAAATTTGTTTTTCAGTTCCATTTTCTGTATTCCTTACTACATTTAAAAAAATTAACATTAAAATGACAGTATAGTACAGACATAAAATAATTTTCTTATTAATTAATGAGAAAAAAATGTTATAATATAATATAAACAGAAGCGTAAGTGAATACTATTTATTAGTATCATTAAAAATTAGTTAAAAATGAAATCCATTCTTCTTTTGTTTTCAGCAAAAGAACAAAAACACTAATCTTGATGCTTGTACGATGATTTAAAAATTTTGTAGCCATTGAAATCAAAACAGCTGCATATAATCGCATCTCGATTCATATTGTGTGCGTCAGAAAATATTTTATTCTTTTTTTAATGTTGGAAAGCTAAGTTCAAGCTCTGATGTATTATGCAGTAACAGGAATTGCCAAGAGGGGAAAAAAAATGATTAATTTATTCTATTACATCTATCTAAAGGTGGACTGCGATAATTTAATTTGGGAATATACTTTTCAATATTCCATAAGAAATTCTGTTCCTTTAAGCGAACTGTGTTTTATTCAAAATCGAGGGTTCTTAAACTATGAATCATGATCCCAAATAGAAAGGTACAGAATATTAGGGTTCACGAAAATTTTGAAAACATATTTGTATCACGAAAATTTCTATTGTATATTTCACCAGCATTTATAACTGAAAATCGAGAAAAAAAAAAAAAATCTTCTGAATTGCAAGAAATTCCATTACTATTAAAAAAATTTATTTCAATTAAATTTTTATTTATCATTAATTATCTTTCATTTCTTTATTTCTTTTCAAAGTTTCAGAATGCAAAAAAATGTTTAAAACTCCGTTTCTAATGTCACGGGAAATCTTGACTTACACAGTACCCTTTCAGCTTAAAAATATGGTAGGGAAAGCCTGCGCAGTGTCACTGCGCAGGCAGAATTTGGGGCTGAAAGTATCCATAGTTCCCGTTTCAATTGTTACTTTCTCCTTTGCACTTCTTTTTCGGGTAGTGGAAATATAAGACAGGGAACTTCATTTTCTGTGTAGTTTTTTCTTCGTGTATTGTCGTGATTTTAACTTTCGCTCCCTTAAATACCATGACCGAAACTACGTCACTCTGCCACAGACCGCTTTGCTGTGATTGGTTGAGTGTCCAGTCCTGAGACCAAGAAGACAGCGTCATGTCAATCTTAGTGCTTTTCTTAAAAATTTGCCATCTTGCACCACTTCCAAACCGGAAACGAAAAGAACAACCTTGCTGCATCTCTCGGCCCTAGCAGCGATCTCATTCTACACTCTTTTTGACCCTGATTCCCTGCAAAACTTCGCTTAAATGCAAGAAAATCAAAGAAAGAACAAAACATAAAACCTTATTTAAAGTATCCATTAATTGTACCATTAATTTTCACAAAAAGCGAATTCAATTGACAATTAAAACCTCATTTAAAACACATGATAGAACATAAAAACCTCATTTAAAGTACATATT
>BGPR01005132.1:55383-84139 GCA_013235015.1 Araneus ventricosus
TTTAAAACACATGATAGAACATAAAAACCTCATTTAAAGTACATATTAAATGTACCGTTAATTTTCATAGCAAGCAAATTCAATTGAAACTTAATTAAATCCTCACTTAAAACATAGAAAACCAATTCAATTGACACATGAACATAAAGCATGAAAATCATAAAAGGAATAAAACATAAAACCTCACTTAAAGTACATATTAATAGTACCATTAATTTTCACAGAAAGTGAATTCAATTGACACTTTGAACACACACACAAAAAAGGAAAAACGGCCTTATGTAATTTGCAAAAGTCTCTTTGAAGCCCACACAACAGAGTCCATGTTTATCAAATAAATTTTCACCTTCCACATCATACAGTAATGATATCAAACAATGCCTCTGAGTGGTTATAGAGCGAGCAATTAACTCAAATAAAAAATGACATTTCTTTACACGTAGTGATTTTTTTCAATGTCAAAATAAAAATGGTAATTACAAGAAATCCCTTCTACAATCCAAAAGTAGCCTCACTACAGTATCATTTGAATATCGTAATCGTTTAATATAAAATTACGTTAGATTGTTGATAAATTTAAATATTAAATGCAAAATAGAATAAATTGATTAAATTTACACAATGGAAAAAGTTGGGGTGCTGCAGTACCGCAGTCCCTACACACGAGCCGCCCGTGTTTATGTGACTTTGTACTTAACAGTATTCTTAAGTTTAAAGCCTGCCTAAGATCTAAACATTAAAAGCTGAAAAGAAAAATCTTGGAACATTTTAAATAGAAATGAAAATGCTTTATAATTTATTGGTTGAAAGTTTGAAATTTTTGAAAAAAAATTGTTAGAATGTAATAAGTTGTAATATGTTTATAAGTCAAGATTTTTTACTATATATATATATATGAGCAACTTTTTGAACTTTGAAGATAGTGGTAAGTTTTTTTTTTACCCTGCTGTGCCTATTTTATAGTTTGTTAATATGCGTATATATTACTGACATACATGCATACACATGCCCATATTTTAACTACTGACATTTTTAAAAATGGGACTGGGCTTATTTTGAAAATTTTTTATATAGCATTATTTTTTGTATAATTTTTTTAAGACATGAATATTGATTTTTTTTACATATTGTTATGAGTTTAACTAAACTGTAAAAGCATCTCACTTGGTTGAAAGTCGTGTATTAAATTGTGAAATATGGCTTTTATAATATTTTATTTAAGTCCTTATAAAGTCTTAGAAGGTGCTTATTTTTAGTTTGAAAAGTAGAGTGGGAACCCTGTCATACAACTCTGAACAGGCGAAATGATTCAATACTGCATCCTACAGTCTTACTGGAGATATCACATGACCTAGATATCACTCTCGGACCTTGAATGAACTTGTGTGCTTATGCAAAACACATTAGATGACTTTTCAGGACTTTATTTATGTTTCCTGTTGAATTAATAATATAATGTGCAAGTTTTTACATACAATTAAGGGAAAACAGAATTGTGGTCATATTCACCTGAACAATGCATTAATACAATTTCAACAAATAGGCAGAAAATATATAAAAAGAAAATCCTTTTCAGAGAAATAACTTATCACCCTCACTAACGAAGTCACAAAATGTCTGTAAAATATCTCTATACTGTCGATTTTTATAAGAAGTTGAAAAACGTTTTGTGTCAAATAGACCTGAACAGAACAGCAAGGTTAAAAGAAAGGGGAAGAGGGAGATGAGAGGTTTTAAAAAAGCATCAAAACTGCTTTGGAGAGGTTGTGTGTATGTATATTTAAAGGAATCAGAATTTTGATGTATGCTCTAAAAATTTACTAGCAGAGATTGGTTTTTATATTGAGAAAAAAAATTCAAAAAAATTTTCATGTACCCTCTAATTATGTGTGAGTTTCCATACTGTTGATTAGTTTTCAGTGATATGAGTTTATCTTTTTTTTTTCATTTCCATGTATGTTATAGATTGCATGACACTTAATACAATGTAATACTAATCTTTTGGGTGTTGAAAATTTGTTTATTTTTTATAGGTCAGCAACGTTCTAGAATGCTTGCTACTCTGTTTAAAGATGAACGATGTCAACAGTTACCAGCTTGTGGAATCCTTGAAAAAATGTATGTTCATTCTTGCTATTTATATCTAAACAAATGATTTTTTAATATGTTTATTTTTAATGCAAATTGCAAAAAGTTGAAATGTTTAAAATAAGAGAGTGGAATTTATTGCACTTGTAATAAATTTACCTTTTAATTAGGTTGTTTTTAAATCTGTTACTTATTTTAATTGTCAATATTTAAAATAACTGTTCTCCCACATACGCACACTCTCCTGGAAAGACACTGTAGACTCTTTAATTTTAAGGTTAGCTATTCAATTGATTGATATTAAAACTTGAAAGAAAAAAATGTACAAAAATATTACAAAATAAGTAGATTGTATGTATCACTCTATTATTTAAACTGTCTATCTTAGAGTAATTTATCTGTCAATTTAAAACTAGATCCGTCAGAAGAATGGTATCCAGTAATTATATCAATTTATTATTTACTTCTTTGGAGAGAGTAAAAATTTTAATGAGCTGGAAAATTAGACAGCATGATAATGTGGCTTATAAATATGAATGTTATAGCATTCATATCATTTTGCATCATAATGACAATGAATTCTAAAGCATTCAAATTTGCAGACATGTTAAATGACAGTCTTACTTGTATCTAGTGGAATATGGGGCATGACAGTTACAGCAATTACAAATTAGAATAAAAAAGACCAAACTTTAAAATTTCTAATTCTAATCCAGTGAAGATAGCAATCATGTTTTTGGATCAAAGTGCAAAAAAATGTATGTCATTTAAACTTCATTACTTCAGTACATTCTTGCTGAATAGAAAATAATTATTTATCTCTTCATGACCTTTTTTTTTTTGCCTTTGTTTTTAATGTTTTCATGTTATTTTCCATTTGGTAGGTTTCAACCTGTCTTATAAATGTTCTTCAGCAATGTTTGATCCTCGTGTTAAAAAAAATAAATTATGGCTATACCAGAGTGCCTAAGTATTGTGATTGGTAGCATTAATCACTTTTTTTATGGATGAATGGCAGGAACTGTATGTACACCTACTTATTTTGATTGGAATCTATAAATTGGAACCCCTGAGTTAATTGCTAATGATTATCCAAACAATCAAGCAAAATGGTTGCCTTCTGTGCGATTTTTGATATAACTGCTAGTGCTTTTATTTGGTTTCTTCCACTGCAAGAAAACTGAGAATTAAAAATGCTTATTAAATTAGTATTAAGTTTTATTTAAAGAATTTAAGAAATTTTTCTTGAATGGAATAATTTTATATGATAAAATATCCTCTGCAAAAATTTTAAAAAGAATTGCAATTTATTTATTTTATTTCGTACACCTAAATTAATGATTTTTATTGGTTTAAATATTTTAATCAAATTCTTTTGTATGCCCTTTTTATTTGGCTGTTTCACATCCAGTCTTTGTTAAATTCATTTAGTGTTCTCTTCTAATTTCTTAAACATTTTTACTCTCATTGTATGAGCAAAATTGCTAAGCTCCTGCTACCATGGTTAGTATAACTATAGGATGTTTTTTGTAAGATATAGGTTTGCCCAGTACCTGTATCAGATGCTGTAGGTATCACTTGCACAATTAATTTTATTTCATTTGTGTAATTCAAAAGTGGAGATTTTTTTTTGTTCAATGTATTAGCTAATTCCTAGGATGTGTTATTTTGTTTTTAGATAAAAAAAAAAAAAAACATTGAACTGATGCCCATTTCACATGGGCAGCATTGCTAAAATTCTCTGTTACAAAGACCTGTGCAGCCCAGTCTCGGAAGTTTGTTATTAAAAACTTTATAAAGATGATGGAACAGCCAGGATCCAAAAAGAGAGAAAAATTAAATTGCTGAGAATAGAAGTTGGATTAAAGATCTGTTTAATTAAAGAAATATATCTGTTATTATCAGCATTTTATACTACTAATTAAAAAATATGCTAACTCTAATAATAAGCAGTGTCAAAAGGACCATTTCATTGTAAATCATGAATGAGTACTGCAAATTATTTGTTAAAATTCATTGTAATGAAAAATCTCCTTTCCAGGTATTTAGATAGAATTATTCGCCGCAGTGAACTTGAAGAATTTTCCGCTATGTTGCAGTCTCATCAAAAAGCCTTAACAACTGATGGTATATTTTAAAAATTTTATTTTAAATACAGAATTTTGTTTAATATTTAGTTTCTATTGGATGTAAATGCTTAAATGAAACAATAATTCTGTATTCATAATTAAACTTTCAGTTTGGATTTTTTAGAGGTATTTTTAGGAGATGATAAAGAATTTATAAGAATGCCTATTCTGGTTTCAGTTTAAATTTTGTTTTTAACTCCTGTATCACTTTGTCCATTTAAGTGGAAAGTATTAAATTGTATACCAAATAATACTGCCAGAATTAGAAAATGAACACTAATTATTGTAAAAGTACATTACATTGTTTCTCTTCTTTAGAATTTTGTACATTTCTTCTTGCATGTTAATAGCTCAATTTTCCTCTCTACATTTTCAATACTGTATTTATTTTTAGATTTTGAGTATTAAAATAAATTTATTTTATCATTTTTAAATTTGCTGTTATTAACTACTTATTTCCTCATGCCTTTTCAAATCTAAAATCAGCCATTTGAGAAAAAATAGAATATCTAACAGGGTTCGTACTCCTCCTGAAATTCCTGAAAAACTCCTGAATTTTGCTTTTTTATTCTAAGGGCCCTGAAAACTCCTGAAAATTGTGTTTTTTATCCTAATATTCCTTTTTGTCTCCTGAAAAATTACACTCGAAGAGCAAAATATAAAATTATGATAAAACATAAAAATATGACGTTTCCATTTTTCCTTATTGATAGAAAGTTGCTGGAATCCGGAATTCTTATTTCTGACCTTACTTAGCACCGAATGAGTCTACCTCGCTTGTTCTGAGTCACCGCAATCGGGAAAGATGGGAGAATTGATATTTTGTATACTCTTTTCCCAATTTTATAAAAATTTCCACACTACCCCATTCTCCCCTAAATTGATTTTTTTCACGTTATCTCCTGAATTTTCTGTACTGTACTCCTGAAAAAATCCTTAGAAACTCCTGAATTTTACTATCATATTTACAGTATGAACCCTGATCTAATCTTTTAACATCTAAGTAATGTTCTGATGAAGACCACACCAAAGCTACTCAAAATGAGAGATGGCCCGCCTATTGTGAAAGTATGGGTTGAGGTCAAAGGTTGACGCTGATGGCATAGCAACATAGGAGATAGGGTGGAAAGGGGCAGAGGTGATACTGCGAAAAGTGAGGGGTGCGGGAATGTTTGGAGAAATGTGATTTTTGTCATACATAACTTGGAAAATGCTGTACTTAGCCATTCAAGGCCAATATTTTTCAATTTCAGTGTAAATACATTGTGTAATTAAATATGTTAAACAAGAAAATATGCTGTCAGGATTTATTATCCTTTAAGCATCAGCGACATATTTAAATGCAGGTGATATCCAAATTGATAGACCGTTCAAGCTGAGACCTTAGAAGGGGAACAGGGGACCATTACTATGTACTTGAATTGATGTATTTGCTTTTTTTCATGTGCTGCTTTTGTGACTTGAAGTTTAATAACATTAAAGTTTCCTCTTGTTATAATAAAATTAAAGTGTCCTCTACATGACTTCGACTCTTGAGTTAGTGCATTTAATATTTAACTGAAAATAATTTGCTCTAACAATTATTTCACAACATTGGTCTATCTCATTTTTAAAAAATTTCTTTTTACATCCATGTGACTTTTAAGATTTCTGAGTCTTATTACTGTGTTAAAACATTTGTATATAAAAGTAACTCTCTAATTTTGTTTCAATCAGGTTCTACAATTTTAGACCGAGCTGTCATTGAACATAATTTATTGTCTGCTAGCAAGTTATACAATAACATAACTTTTGATGAATTAGGAGCCTTACTTGAAATACCTCCTGTGAAGGTAAACTTTTCAGTTTATTAATACTGTTTAAATTTAGATTATACTTAATAACCAACCAGACTGAACAAAAATTTTACAAATCGATACATGTAAATTTTTTTTTTTTTGTCTAAAAGTTCAATAAAGAAAATTGTGATAAAATGCAGATAATTTATGCCTGAATTATGTTTGAATCAATTTTTCCATTTAGTTGCACTTTTAAGAAATTAACTAGAAATCAACTACAGCAAATCTTGCTAACTCGAGCATTTTTCTACACTAGCGCAGCATAAATATTGTCAAGAATCTTGCTGTATATAAAATAGTGTAACCTAACTCACTCTGCCCTTCTTTTTGTTCCAAGATAACTGGAGTATATATGTAATTGTGTATCTAGGATGCCTAAATATGTTTCTTTTTAAAGCTGTAATTGCTTGTTGGAATCCTCTTCCTTTATTTTACACTAGCTGCCTTCGACTACCAACTTGTTCGCTGGGAATATGATTTCAATTAAATTTTGCATCATTTTATATTCATGGTTCTCTTAACATCCTTAATGGTTAAGTGACCTTGGACTTCTTCTGTTCATTGTCTACATAAATGTTCCTAATGGAGTCAAATAACTGACCATTCCACATTGTTGGCACTATCTTCTTCTTATTCCTCTTGTAAAATATGCATTTAATTTCAAGATTAAAGTGACACAGCACATTTTATGGCCAGCGGCATGTTAGCTGGATTAAAACAGGCTGAGAAAACAACCGATGAGCTTACTGGATATATTTCTTAATGCAAGCAAAGCAATATCTCTTAGAGAATTGGTTTACAGATTTCATAAAAATTATGATGAAATAAAATATGAAAGCAGAATGTATTAGGATATTATCTCGGATTATAACAATGAAAGAGAAATATACAATTAAATATTCGCTTACAATGAAAACGGTTTGAGTTGCATTGCAACAATGAAAAATATTGTTGTAAATAATGCCAAAAAAATATTTTTAAAAATTCATTAAAATTTGAAGAAACATTATACGGCAATTTACTTGATAACATTGGAAAGGTAATTTTTTGCAATTTCAGATGGTGTAAAAATGATTTTTGTGCTGTAATATTTTCGGAAGTTATTAAGGAAAAACGCCAAGATTTTGCTTAATTTTTAATTAATTAAAATTCTAATTAAAATTTTAAAAAAAGGGCTCTGAGGTGTACATTTCCACCCTCTAAAGTATGTTTGTGCCAAATTTTGTAACTCTTGGTCCAGCGGTCTGCCCTGTAGAGGACCGACACACACACACATTCTCCTTTATTAGTAGTAGAGAGATATACAAAATATATTTGAAACTTGCCACCTTCAGCGACCAGCTTGATCGCTGGAAATAAAATTTCAACTGAATCTCTTATGCATAATTTTATATTCATGATTCCCTTAGCAAAGTAGTTTTAAAATTCAAATTGCTATGGAGATTTAACCTGCGTTCTTTTCGTAGCCTTGCACTTGTTCTGTTCCTTGTCTACATTAATGTGAACTACACATTTGGTTTCAACATTAAATTGGCTTGGCACATTTTGCATCCAGCAGCATGCTGATTGGCTTAAAACATGCTGATAAAAAGATTGAAAACATAGCAAAGCTTTGTTAGTAGAGATATATACGAAATTAAGGTATAGAAAGTAAGGGGAAATAATTTACTATACAAAAAAAAAAAAAACATTAATTTATCCAAAAGTTAGGTTACTAACACAAAAATATATCTTGAATAATAATTGGCTTATTGCAATGAAATTTTGTGCACAAATGCCCAATACTATGAGGCAGTTAACAGTTAAATAACACATAAAAAGAAGTAATGTTTTTGAAATATCAAATGAGACCAAAAATGGCCCTAGTTATTCTGTTAATAAAGAATGTGGTGAATGTATGGCTTTACAAGTTTTATAGTAGTTCTTCATGTTGCAATTGAGGTTGTTGATCAAGGCTTGTGGCACAAATTCTACTCGTCAAACTGTGAGTAAGGTCTTTGAGCTTCCGCTCACTGGGTTCAAGATGCATTGATCAGTCTAGTCACACCATTTGGCAAATACTATCTTCCTTCAGAATGATCCACATGTTCAGCTCTGTGTAACTTGACATTGTTGTCTATAAAAATAAAAGTGTCATGAACAGCTCCTATTAAAAAAGGTTTTTTAAAATGTGTTGCAGATGTAGTTCAGCTTTTCAATACTAGATTAGCAGCAGTATCTTAGACTAGCTGTTTTTCCTTTTCCCCAAAATTTTATGAGGTAAGGAAGTGGCTAATCATGCAAAAAGTAAACAATAGACACATTAACAAATTACGTTTACTTTGTCTAATGTAGAAGCAGCAATATTCCATTCAACAACAGGTTTGGCAGATTGATCAATTATATTACAGAATTGCTCTGTGAGTGTTCTACAGCATTCAAGAGCTGATGAAAATGATCTAATAACTTTTTAAAAGTTGCATTTGATTTTTTTTTTTTTTGAAGACTTGATTCGAATAAAATCAAATCTTACATTAAGCAAAAATTGACTTAACTTGAGAAATATTTATAAATTAAATATAAAATGTGTTTTTATTATTATCATATTACTAAATAAGTAATTATCAATTACAAATAAGTTTTCTTTATTATTAGGGCATATACCTACTTTTGAACTAATATTATTATTCAAGTGAATGTTTTATGAAATTTTTATTACAAGACTTACTTTCACATAAATCAAGTCTTATGAATTTTTATAGTAATATCCCAGTCAGAATTAAACAAAGTACAAATCATGAAAGTAGAAGTATTTAGAATTAATATTTCATATTGACTTGTTTTTATATGAGTATCCATGAAATTTAATAGTTTAGCTGTCTGTATATATCATTTTGCGTATTGAAAATATTTTGAGTAACTTGCAGTTATATATTTTTGCCTCTATGCTAATTTGATTTGTATTGTTTCAGGCTGAAAAAATTGCTTCCCAAATGATAACTGAAGGCCGAATGAATGGGCATATTGATCAGATAGATTCCATTGTTAATTTTGAAAGTAAGCATGTGTTTTTTCATGAACATTGTTGAAAATTTCCTTCTATTTGTCCATTGTCTTGCAAAATACCACTGAAAGTCTATATTAATAAACAGATATTAAAAGAGAATTTCAGTTAACTGGTGTACTTTTCTGAGCATCAGTGATTTAAGATTGCCTTCCAAACTCATTTGAATCTTCTGAATTATCCGTTTCATACATACTTTAACAACAACACAGTCATCATTTATATTTCTTGATTGATTAAGCAGCTTCCTTTTGACATAAAATCCACAAAGTGTTATAATACACCAAATTTTCAGTCTTATTTGGTATTTAAACTATTAAAAAATTTAATACCCATTAAAATAATGCAAGATGTCTGTGTTGGAAGGTAATCCAAAAATAAAGGTTTATGCTGAGAGAACCACACTAGTTTCTTATAAATCATTCAAACGTTAATCAGTCTCTTGCCAAGTGTTAAGTAGTATTTGAGATGTTGCTAATCTGCTGTGGAGATATACTATTTAATATCATCCTAAGTGCAAACTTGTTGCTGCTATGCAAGCATTTGAATAAAGCCCCAAGTAGAAAGGCCAGATGTGACAGTATGTCAGGGGAGATCTGACAGGCCAGTCCGTGTCTTCCTTCCACACATTGATTGGCAGTCCAATGTGTGACTGCTGCTAAAATTGACCAAAAACTGAACTATTGACAGTGAGCATGTTTGAGAATGGTAAAAAACTTGCAGCAATCTCTTATTGATGACACAGCACTTTCATAACTAATCAAATGTGATTCTCTCAGAATAAACCGTGACACCCTGTATATAAAAAATGTTTTAGGGATGATATATATTGTAACAATTAAATTAGATATGTTCATTTGTTAATTTTATATTATACTTTAGGTAAAGAAGTTCTTCCTTCTTGGGACAAACAGATAGAAAGTTTATGTTTTCAAGTGAATAACATCATTGAAAAGGTATCCCAGCATGCACCTGAGTGGATGGCTCAAGCCATGGAAGAGCAAATGATGCATTAAAATCTTTGTCTGTCAGTTGGGAATTTGTAAATTTCATGTACATTTTTGCAATTTGTTTCAGCTATAAAACATGTTGAGTTGAAAAATAAACGTTTTTTCAAAACCTTAGAGTAATTATTTGCTGATTTCTTAACATTTTGGCACTAATTAATTATTACCTGGCCCTCCATTAAAATTTGTATGCAGTGACTTTTTTGTTCTTTCAGCAATGAAATATTCCAACATTATCAAAACTATACATTATTCTGGATTTAAAACAAATTTTCCTTAACAGACCTCTCATTTTGAAATAAATTATTGGGACATACACTACTGGTCAAAAGTAATGCAAGATTTTTAAAATTTGAAACTTAATTCGAATATGACAGTTCACAATCAGTTGTGGAGAATCGTGGGATGTACAGTTGTGGGAACTCACATTTTACAGTGAAGATTTTGTCACTAGAACATTTAGGGGACTGTCCACAAATTGATGGAGACAAAAATTATTTGGTCACACCCCGTTTCACAGAAAGCTGATAATGTTTCGAAACTTTCAACAATGGTTATGCTTAATATGCACATTGCTAACATGCATTTTCATAAAAAATATCATGGATATTCGGGAAGATATAAAGATTTCTTTACAGCATCCCAAATTTTTCACATGTTTTTTCCTTGTAACATGCAGAGTTTTATGCCAAATTTTGCGAAACTTGCGGAATATTCGACAATATGTTAGAGAAGCATTGTATTAAAATTTGAAGTAAATACGTTTAATAGTAAAGGAAATTTGATTATTTTTAGTAAATAATGCTTTACTGCACATGCACGAAACAGAGTAATTTTTTCTTCCATCACTTCAAAGCCAAATATATAAGGCAACTTATGTATAAATTCCAGTTCAATGCAATTAAGATTTAGAAAGCTGTCACACTGCAGTCAGCAGAATTTATGTTGTTTTTCTAAGAGAAAAAAATAATGAGGTGTCTAACACAAATTGATATTCTTGAATTCACCGGATTTAAATCAGATTGGGAATCCATGGAGTATATAGGACCAACGGATATCCCAAAATCAACCTAAATCAAAAGAATTTCAAGAAACTATAATTAAAATATGGAACCATGAAATTCTAAAAAAGTTCGCAAAAAATTCATTAATTCCATGCTAAACAGAGTGGCTGCCAGAGGCGGACCAACGAAATACAAAGGAATTCTGGTTGAATTGTGCCGATTTATTAGTTCTGCTGCTGAAAAGGAATTTAGTACGTAGAATTTTTTTTTTTTTAAATTTCCATTAACTGGATGATATACCTGGAGTTGCTCAGGATAAAAATATTTTCAAGTATATATTGTAATATTTTAAGCTTAATAAAACAGTTTTTCGCAGCAGCGTCTTTCAATTTTCTTTTGACTACTCCCGTGCTATCTGACCCCCTCGGCCAGCAGTTTAAACCCTCTTTTCCTTTTGCACCATCTGGCATGAATCTAACAATCTTAGATACTCCATTTTTTCTTCATCATTGTTACGATGACAACAGAAGCTCCTTCACATTATAGATTTTATTACAATTATCCGATGTACCATTCTCTTCTTTTTTGTGTCTGTGTACCTGATCAGAAAAACGCCGAATATTGTTCATTCCATTTCTGCTTAGGTTCTCTCCTTTCGGGAACGATCGGACTCGATAACCTTAAATGAATTTACACGCTCATTGGAATCATTTTGCAAAAATTAAATGAAGCATCTCATAGAGTAATTAACATCATTGGATTACTGTGCAAACAAATTGAAAGATGTACATGCCATGAAATAAAAGCGGAAGCAAAAATTCTGCCTTTCTCTAAATAAAAATATAAAATCTTAGAACATATGATGAAAATATTGCTGTTGTTGAATATTTATAACTTTAATAGTGGCAAAAACATGGGAATGAAGGATTTGGTAAAACAAATCGGTTTGAATTTAATTACATTAATTGAAAGCATTGTTACAGATTGTTTTTGAAATGAATTTCGAAATTTTTATTGAAATTGGGGGAAAAGAACACATGCCATTTAAATTCAGATCATTAAAAAGAAAATTTTCTGCTCTTTAAGATGGTAAGAATAATCTTCGTGCAATATATATTTCAAAAAATATTGGCAAAAAGCTGGCAAAAAAACTGCTGGAAATTGGCATAATTTTTGTTATCAAATTAAATATTTTAAAAATTGAAAAAAACACAATTGTGATCTAGAAAATTAAACATCTTACAGAAAGATGCAATTGCACAGCACTTGAATCCAATTGCACAGTAATTGAATTACTGTGCAGCCATATTAAAACAGTTATATGCTACAACATACCAGAAATGAAAAATCTGCCTTGAAAATAAAAATGTTCAAAGAAAGCAATATTTTCTTATATTAGCTTTCACAGTGGCAAATGCATGTGAATGAAACATTTAATAAACAGTAAAATGGCTTGAATTTAATTTTATAAAATAGAAAGTATTGTAAAAAATTTCGTTAAAAATAAATTTTGAATCGTTAGTAACAAACACAGGGGAAAAACTCAATAGATTTAGTATCATTAAAAAGATAATTTTTTGCTTTTTAAGATGGTGTAAAAATAATTGTCTTGCGATAAATATTTAAGAAGTTATTGGCGAAAAACGTTTAAACATTAGGCTTAATAGCGGCTAATTTTAATTATTTAATTAAATATCTTAAGAACTAATTAATTCTGAGAGTTGAAAATAGCGCAGTAGACCTAGAAATGCACTCCAGAATGTCGCATACAAATTTCATGTCGCTGCCGTTCACCGTTTAAGAGTTCTTGTGACTGACAGACACATGAATTTTCTGTTTTATATTATAGATGTATGACGATTTTCAAAAATTTGTAATTTTTATTTTTAGGCTCTTCTTGTGTCTGTATATATATATATATATAAATAAAAAATTTTGTTCAATAATTTACTTAAAACTTTTTTTTACTTACTTTAAGCAGCGTTTCACAATAATGTATGACTCAGCTATGTGGAAACAACTGGCAAATAATGCATCTTGCAGTACTTTTCACCAGTACTGTAATACTTGTATTATGATTCTAATATCTATGTAAATAATGCAATTAACGTAATAATATTTATTACGGTTAATTTTTGTGCATCTTAAATTATATACTTAATTTATAAATATGCGTGGGTATTTTGCCTATTTCTAACCTTTATACAATTCAATATAACTATTTGAAGATTGAAGAATATCAATTTGTGGAAAACCCCTCATCATTTAGCTTCTCTTAGAGAGAATCTAAAATTCAGCTACCTGCAATGCTTTCTGAATCCTAACGTTATTCAACTGGCATTTGTATACAAGTTTTCCTGTACATCTGGCTTTGACGTTACGTAGAAAAAATTACATTTCGTGCATGCACAGTAAAGATTTACTAAAAATACTTATTTTTCCTTTACTATTCAACGCATTTACTTCAAATTTTAATAGAATGCATCTCTAACATATTGTCAACTATTCTGTAAGGTTTGCAGAATTTGAAAGAAAACTCTGCATGTTATAAGCAAAAAATGTGAGATGTTTTAAAGAAACCTTTATATCTTCCCGAATGTTCATATTTTTATGAAAATGCATGTAAACAATGTGCATAAAAAACAAAACGATTTCTGAAAGTTTCAAAACATTATCTGCTTTCTGTGAAACGGGGTGTGACAAAATTTTTGTCTTCATCAATTTGTGGACCGTCCTAATGACAAAATCTTCACTGTAAAATACGACATCCCACGATTCTCCACAACTGATTATGAACCATTATATTCAAATCAACTCCTGATATTTCGAATTTTAAAAATCTTGCAATATTTTTGGCCAGTAGTGTATTTTGACATTCTTATACTATTTCAAGCCAAATAAAAAGACAAAAAACTATGCAAATAAAGTTTAAAAAGGAAGAAATGCCCAGTGAACCAACCAATTTCTAGCATATTATTTTTCGAATTACACTTATGATGTATATTTTATCTTTCAAGTTGATTTTATCTAAATATGTCTTTCCAAAGGCAGAGATATACTAATAATCAACATTAAACGTCAATTTCCTATTAAGAACTAAGCAGTGACTCTAGGATTATGGCATATTTACAGATCTCATTATGACAAATCCAATGACCTTAAACACTACAACATATCTAAAAAAAAATTATTCAGATAGAATAATGAGAATTTGATTCTGCTCCTAATTTAGTACTTCAGAACTTGAGTGCGTCTATCCCTGGGAAAGAGTAGGGGAGAGTGGAGTAAAATGGGGTACTTTGATTTTGTGTTATTAATTCTTCTTTCTAGTGGACAAATAATGAATTATTCTCCACTAGGGAAGAAAAAAGAATGCTCATAGTTTCCATTTTGTTGTTAAATTCACTTCGTATGTGAAGGTTTATTTGTTTTAAGACGTCACCTCTCCAATGTTCGTATGATTTTAAACTATCCTTACTTAAAAATCATTACACTTTTAAAAACCATTTTTAGTCCAGCTTATTATAGGTTTACTAAGGATTTATACCCTTTCAAAGAAAGATTTACTCCAATAATTGTGCTGTTCTATTTCGTTTCTTATGACTTCTGCACTCAGGGTAAAACCAGATATTTCTTGCGAGGTTAAATGGGATACTAGATATCCAACCAAAGAGGATTTTCTTAGGTTGTGAGATAGTTGGTAGTTTGTAAGGGCCATTCCTATTTGACCTTTGCATCAAATGATCTGATGGAAAGCATTTCCATCCAACAAAAAAAAAAAAAAAAAAAAAAAAAAAAAAAAAAAAGCTATTAAAGAAGAGAAAATTGTTTTGTGGCGACTCAAAAAAAGAAAACCTCAAAACAATCAAAAAGAGAAGAGTATGAAGAACCAACACTGCAAAGCAGTCTTATAAAAAAAACTAAATGAGTCCACTAAATCTGCAGTGGAGCGGAGAATAAAGACAACTATGTTATGTGAATTATTACTATTCTTACTTACTTATTACTATTCTTAAACTAATTGTCTTTATTCATAAATTGTCAACTACGGTAACTGTTGATAAATCTTTAAAAAACTGTCTTTATTCTTAAATTCTCAACTATTGTAATTATTGTTTAATTTTTTTAAAAATTGTCTTTTTTCTTAAATTGTAAACTATTATAAATATTGTTAAATCTTAGAAAACTGTTCGATTCTTAAATTGTCACATAAAATAAAAAATATGCTACTTTTCCACAGAAAATCTTGTTTTACCTAATTTCCCATAGACATAGTTACGAAACTGTGACTTTTCCTGAAAGATATATTAAACTGATAAAGAAAGAATATTAGTAAAATTTGACAAGCTTTATGTCGAATAGTTTTAGCTCCAACAGGCCTTCAAACATTAGGTATCCCGTTTTACCCCTCTTTCTCCTACTTATGGTACTGATAAATAATAAGTGAAATTTCCATTCCATTGGAATGCTTAAACTAGCAACATTAACTTACTTCCAGTAAAACTCGAAATTTTATTAATGATCAACACTTCATCAACTCAAGGACTGGAGTAACTAGAAAATATGCGGCCCCCGGCAAATGCCCATTTTTCAGTCTTGAAGGGGTAAGACAGTAGCAATTTTTATGTACCTATGTCTTGCAACACCTTGGATTGGAACCTCTGGCATTTTGCCAGCCTTCCAACCTTACAGTTATGCCACTGGCTCAGGTTATATTTTTCTGCACTTATCGAATGTTGGGTCTTTCAAATTCCTACAACACTTGTAGTCCATTGCAATTAGACCGAAAAATGGCAAATAGGGGAAAAAATTTATAAAGTTTTGGTCAAATACTTCTTTTACCTCAAGGACATGAGAACCGAAAAGTTTCCACTCCTCAAGGGGAACCCTTATGGGGGAAAAACTGAAGTGAGGTGGGATGTGTGGTCAGTTTTTCCTAGATTTCTTCAACCCTACACATTCAATGTTAAAAAGGATGTAAATGAAAGTTGTAGGGCATAAAATTCTGCGTCGAATGAGTACCAACACTATATATTTTGTTGCAGTAGTACAATTACAAACTCTCATCAAAATTGCAATGATTTTTCAATTTTCAAAAAAAATTCATTATTCTTACAAAAGATGATGCATACAATCAAAGATTCTGTCTAAATAAAATTTTGTATGTATAAGTATTCACTTTTGTAAGCATATACATATGTCGGTGCACCAATACCAGAGCATTAGTGTGGTGTGGAAGTTAGGAGAAAGCGTACAAAAAACGACAAATGGGAGAAAAATTTAAAAAGTTTTGAAATTTTGGTCGAATACTCTTCTGACATCAAGGATACAGGAACCTTAAAGTTTCCATCCCTGAGGGGGAAGCTTCCTCCCATCCCCCTGAAACTTCGAAAAAGAGAAACCGTGAAAAGGCGATATCTTGCTTATAAAACAAGCAATAATTATGATTCTTTGTAAATATAAGTAATTAAGTTCTCTATAAATTATGACGATAGATTTAAGCTTGTATCTGGCATAATTTTCATGTAAAAAACCAACAAAAATATTTAATTTTTTTCTATAATTAATTTTAAATTGCCAATTAAATGTTTTAATAAACTATCAAAATTACAGATGTTCTTAAAAGTCTATGTGGACAAGTCAGTGTCTTTTTTTATTTATTTGCATTTCATTTTAGAAGCGAAAACCTGTAACACAGATTAAAACCCAGGCTCTTCTAAGATCAAATAACACATTACTTTCTTTAAACTGAACATTTGAAAAATAGTCATAAATCAAGAATTAATGAGTATTGAAAGTGGGAAAAATATTTACTACAACATTTCAATACAAATTATTTCATTTAGCAATACAATTGTGATTAAAATTATTTCTGCATAGATAATGCATAATAATGTAATAGCTCCTGATTACTTATATGATATCATTATCTTCGACGATGCCTAATGCTTCGGTATTAATGCAGCTTTGGCCTCGGCAGTTCTTGCAAAAAGTAGTACAACGCAGGTTAGCTCCGACACTTTTGCATTTTTTTCACAGCCTTTATTGCATCCACAAAGTAGATAACTATATCCATAAGTAGAGGCACTATTTTAGCTGGCGTTGGTCCTTTAATAATGCATATGGGCGTCAATGACTTATTCACTAACGTCCATCCCCAGCTCGATGGGTTCAAACACTCTCCTTGTCATGTTTGCACTTGGTGTAATGTGCGACGGCAGTGTTGATGTGCAGCTGCTGTGGTTGGAGGTAACTTGGAGAGAAGAATAGCAGAACTCGCTTGACCTACTAGTTGACTGAAACAGTCATACCTCATCTTATTCAAACTACTTTCATATTTCTTTGCGTTGCTGTGCGAAGATGAACCTCTCTCCTGCTCTTTTGATGTCAGTATAAGTAGATTTAAGGTTATTAAAGATCTCAGGGACATCTTGCAGGTATTTACTGCAGTTGAACAATTGCACCGCTTGTAGTTTTCCCTTTCCATAGAACTCTGAAGATCTGTCATGATACATAACACGTGGCTGACGTTTGTTATGTCTGTTAGGCGGCCAGACGCTGTGCATGCGGGCTATTATTCAAGGTCAATGACATGAATAATATTGCAGATATAATAAATAGCTTAATAAATAAACTTTTGTTAATTTACTCCTTTAACAAATGAAAAATTATTGAGATACAACTATAATTCTGTGATTTAATTTCATTTTTTTTATTCATAGAAATAAATTTCCGTAAGAAAAGCATGGCTAGGTCGAGGCTACATATAATTAGAATATTTATGAAAATTGCATTTAAAAAAAATAAACAATGTTAATAATTGTTTTTATAAGCTGGGTACTATCATTTTGTGCTTTGATGGTTTTTGCAAGTTCGAGGGGGGTTAGGGGGGAAGCTTCTTTCTCAGGGATGGAAACTTTATGGTTCCTGTTTCCTTGATGTCAGAAGAGTATTTCACCAAAGTTTCAAAACTTTATAATTTTTTCTCCTATTTGCCGTTTTTTGGTCTAATTGCAATTGTAGTGATGCTACCCTTGAATGTCATTTTTTGTGTTATTTTCATGTTTTATTCCTTTTTATGCCTTATTTTCTTATGCCAATTGAATTGGTTTTCAATATTTTTGAAGTGAGGTTTTAATTAAGTTTCAATTGAATTTGCTCTCTGTGTAAATTAACAGTACAATTATTACGTAATTTAAATAAGGCTTTATGTTCTTTTAAATTAGTTTTTATTAAGTGTTAGTTGTTCACTTTCTGTAAAAAAATAAAAATAAATAATGGTACAATTATTAAGTCATTTTAAAAGGAGATCTGGGAGAGAGCCAAGTCCACTCCTCTCTGTTGCTAGGGGCCTCTTGCGTGGGTTGTTGTTGTACTGTTAATTTACATAGAGAGCAAATTCAATTGAAACTTAATTAAAACCTGACTTAAGAAAATAAGGTATAAAAAGGAATAAAACATGAAAATCACATAAAAAATGACATTCAAGGGTAGCATCACTACACAAAGGACTACTTGTATGCTCGCTCCAAACTTCCACACCACACTAGTGCTCTGGTATTGGTGCACCGACATATGTATGTGCTTACAACAGTTAATACTTATACATACAAACTTTATTTAGACAGAATCTTTGATCGAATGTGTCGTCTTTTATAAGAATATTGAATTTGTTTTTGAAAATTGAAAAATCATTGCAACTTTGATATGAGTTCGTAATCATACTACTGCAACAAAATATATAGTGTTGGTAATCATTCGACACAGAATTTTATGCTCTATAAGATTCATCTGTACCATTTTTAACATTGATTGTGTAGGAATTAAGAAATTTAGGAAAAACTGACCAAACACTTCCCTTTTTTCCCCCTAAAGGAAGCTCTCCCCTGACAGGTGGAAACTTTTCGGTTCTTATATCCTTGAGGACCATGGAGTGTTTGACCAAAATTTAAAAACTCTATAAATTTTTTCCCCTATTTTACCTAATTGCAATGGGCTATTGGTGTAGTGGACCTGAATGTCAGTGATTCATTGCTAGAGATATAATTAGTATTGTTTAGAGGCAAAATTTTTGGAACTTTTCATACTATCCAATGTTTAATCTTCAAAATGTTACACCTTCAGATTTTATTCGCTCTTCATACTGGGTGGTACAAATGTTGTCTAAAACAGTAGAGTCCCACTGTCTTTGCATATCTAATCTGCAGAATCTCTCAACTGCCATGGAAATAATTTTACTCTGCTCTCCTATTGAATCACCAAATATGTGACGTCAATTTATTGTTAATGTGGTAATACAAGAAAGTCTGGTTCAGGTCAAATTTTCTATTGACTCAACTTTTTCTCCAAAATCTCAGAATCTGAAACGGATGTTTGAGATTTTATCTACCCATATTCTAAAAAATAAGGAATATAAATTTGAGCCATATGAGCAAATTGATGTAGTTTATTTTAATTAAATGTATTGGCTTTTCGATTTGTTTTGAATGATTTTACTGCAAGTCACATGAACAATATGTTTCTCAGAACAATATTCTCTTGTTTATTTCTTGTCATAAAATGACTCAATGTTGTTGTTTAAAGCAAATCTATACATTTTGCTAAAAAAACTTACACTTTTATAACTCATTAATCTATATTGAAAGGATTTATCTAAAAGCAGATTTCAGTGTGATCTTTTCACACATTTACATTTGAAATTCTCATGCATTTGTTTTATTTGCTGTGTATTTATTCTACATAAAATTTTTAATTAAAATGGGGTCATTTTTTATTCTTAAAATAATATTTGCAAATAAGTTTACTTTCTGCAATTTCTTATCTAGTATTATTATTGATATTTTAGCTTTTTACTGGGAATTTTCTTTCCCTTGAATTAATGAGCTGGCTGCAAAAAATCTACATAATCTAAATAAGATAGATAATGTACTTCCTTATTTCAATTTTTAAATTTCTGATTTAAAAAGATGGTATGTTGTCAAGTTTGGAAAACTTCGGCCAACCATTAGGTCTTAACCTTGTTAAATTCAATACCAAATTTGGCGAGTTATCACTTGAAAAATTTAAGTTCATTCATGTCTCCAACTCTGCATTTTTCAGCTGGCTGCTTTCCTTTATGCAGACAGTTTCTAGCAGCAAATCTGCCATCCACTTCGAGCCGATGATCACTATTCAACACATATTTAACAATCAATTTCACTGCTGGACATTTTTCCCCCCAGTCTAAGAAGTTTTTAATGGAGTGCACAGTTAAGCAGTTTCTGGTGTAGTTTTTTTTATATATATTTCAAAATCCATAACCTAATCTGATTTTCTGCACTCCACTTGCTTTCATGGCCTTTCCCTACTTTAATCTTCTTTACGATGGAAGTTCTTACACTATTTCAATGCATGATATTTAGAATAAACTCAATGCTTATTATTGAAGGAAAACTTTTAAAGTCAATGTGGGACATCCAAAAATTTTTAAGTGCCTAGTATGGCTCTTTTGTGCTAGTAAATATAAGTAGCAGGCATTTTCTGAAATTAAATGAAACAAAAACAAACCTATTAAAATGTTTTGTTTAGCTTAGAGACCCATTATCCAAACTGGAAAAGGTGAAAGTCAATTTCTAGCATCATGCTTGCTAAATGGAAAACTTCAACGCCATGCTTGAAGATATTAACTACTTGAACAGTTTTGCCTGAACACCGTCTGGGCACTGCGAAAGGGGACTTCCCTGATTTGCCCAAACACCGCTTGGGCAGGTAATTTTTCAAAGCCAATCCACTGATTTTCCTGGCCTTTTCACTTACTTTATTTTGCAATGTTTCTAGTAAATGGCTCTAGTAGTCTAATGTTGGAATGCAAAACAAATGTTAACCAATTTTTAGGTCAAGTTAGGTTAGGTTAGGTAAACTAGTTTTTAGGTCCTTTTTGCCACTGCAATTAGAAATTATCAAAAATTAATAAAATCAATACTTGTAACTGTTTTGACAGCCGATTTGAATTTATAAAATCAATATGAATACAAAATTGCTAATAAAAAATGTGCTTATTTTTGGACACAATATGACAAAAAAAGAAACTGTTAAGTGGTTAATAAGCCTCCCAGTTAGCAGTGAACCACTAATTGAAACATTTGAAGCTCTACATTGATTAAAGAAAACCTTCATTATACTATCCTCAAACGTGGAAAATTTTTTGTCACCTTTTCCCTCTTGAGGGATTTTTGAACAAAATTGTTTAAGAGAGAGAGAGAAAAAAAATAAGGCCATAAAGAATTTGCACCAGCATCCTTTCCTAATCAATTTCTTGCTTATGTAAAACCAAAACAGCAAGCTCACAAAGATTTTACAAAGCAATACCATAAAAAGTGTTATATCAATCGAGTTGTCTTTGATGTTAGCATATAGATCTTATACAAAGGATTAATGAGTTCTTTTACCTGTGCCATTAAATTATGAGATTAAAGGTAAAGACAAAGAAAAAAAATGTTAAAATCCATATCAAATGTATCACAACAAGACCAGATAGAGGGGGAAAAAAGAGACATATTTTAATAAAAGTTTAATTTTCACGAAACTATTTTATAGCAAATTTTTCAAAATGAAACAGAAAACCATTAAGTGAAATTTATACACTGAATTATAAAGATGCATTTATATGGGATAAAATATTAACATAATTTAAGGATATCTGTTAAATATGAGTAAAAAAATGAAATAATGATAATAAAAATAATAATAAAGCTTTGTTAAAGTTGCTTAGCATCTTCAATTGTCTAAATGCAGTAATCAATGATCATGTGATGTGTAGATGATAAAACCACTGTCTTTGTTCTACTGTTGAGCAAAGTTATCTTCACATGCCTGCAAATAAATAAAAATCAATACACTTTATAATAATCATTTACATATAAAATTTTAGATGAATTATTAACATTTTAATAATCGTAATATACTGGATTCAAAAATTATTCTAAATACAACCGAAACATAAATCAATTTTCTCAGTACTGCCAATTAGAAAGCTGTTTTATCAAATCTCAGAAGCAAAACAGAAAATCTCATACAACATTAAAAAATCTAATCAGAAAAATCACAACTTTTGGAACACAATTAGCCATCTTTATTTTGGCAAGAATTACGAGACATAATATATAATAATTATTATGGTTACAAAATGTTTTATTTTTTCCTCTTTTAATCATGCCATATAACACGACATTATTAGCAGTAATATGACTCTTAGACACTTCCTCTAGTGGGAGAAAATGAAATTTGACAGCCATTAAGTAATATGAACAATCTGTTAATAAAATATATACAGGGTGTCCCAAAAAGGTGGAACAAGCATTTATTTCCTTAAATATTGATTTTAGACATATACTTCCAATTACAAAGTTTCATCAAATAAGGTAAGGATTTGTGTGAAAACACGGCTTCTGCAGAAGTTGAAAATAAAAAGTTAAGAAAATTAAATTTTTACATGTGCTCCATAGAGCAAAAGTGTCAATGAGTGAAATGTTCATCTTATAGTCATCTATGCATAAACTAAGTTTCACAATTCTGTCTGCAAAACTTACAGAGATATGTTAATTTTCAATTTCACAGGTCTGATCACAAATTTATATGAAGATGTTTATTGCAGAAATGCAAATTTATTCAACACAGAAGAACAGCGAAATGCAAATATTTGTCTAGCAGTATATGAGCCAATCATCACGGATTGAAAATAAATTGCCAATGACGCATTCTGTTACTCAGTTTCATTTGCAGACAGCTGCAACTATCGACTTGATAAAGAATGGAATGACAATTTGAGAAAATGAAAATTTAAGGTATAACAGGAAAATAGCCTAATACTGAACCAGAATGCTAAATTATTTGCTCTTAGCGTTAAGCGTATAATAAGTTTCACCTACAAACAGTGCCGACTTGTCGTCGCTAAAATTTAAAAAAATCCTTTTTGTTTTTATTCTTTTCTGCTTACTTCTCTCCACTCTGAAGGTTCGATTTTTAACGAAAAAAGATAAACACGAGAAAAGAAGACAGAAAATGAATGAAAAAGTAAGACAAACACAGGATGGGATGCACACCAAACAGTTTTGAAAAGTACTAAAATTTGCTCATTGCATACAACTAAGTGACATAATGGACGAAGACGAATAGCTATTCTTTCTGTCTTGCAACTTAGATAGAACAGAATTTTTGGATGCTCCTGCTTTGAGCTAAAAACCAACTAATGTTTTTTCCCCCCTCTTTCATGCTCACCTATGGTTCGCCTTCATGCTCTTAATTTTTTTTTTTCATTGGCTGTTTTTAGTTCCGGATTCACTTTCATATTGCCTCAAGGCCAACTTGGCTGGTTTCTACATTTTCGATTTGTCTTATTAAAACAGAACTCACCGAAAAAAAAAGGACTGTACTTATCTAAAATACAATTCAGAAAATTACAACTACAAGTTTGAACTGTTTGAATGTAAAGCTATTTTTGAAAAATTGTATTTCAGTTGTATTCTAGTAATATTTTTATAGCACTGCTTGTTTCTGAGCAGATGAGTTGTCACTGCCTATATATCACCATGAATATTTTATGAAGGTTCACAAGATGAATTTTTTTTATAAATACTTCAATTAATGTATTATTTGACTAGTTTTTAAATTTAGCAAGAGTTAACAAATATATTGTTATTTCCTGATTCCGCCTTTTAAATAATTTTTTAAAATATGTACATTATCCCTAAAATGTACTTCTAAAGACTGGATCAAACAGCAGTGAGAGGTATAGAAAAGTGGTCTAAGTCAACAACTTTGTATGTGAATAGATGAATGAAAAAGAAACATTTTACCAATTGACATTTTTGCTCTATGGGGGCCCATACAAAAATTTAATTTTTGTAACTTTTTATTATCAATCCCCTTGGATATCAAAGTATTTTCATGTAAATTTTTACCTTATTTGATGAAACTTTGTAATTGGAAGTATATGTCTAAAATCAAAATTTAAGGAAATAAATGCTTGTTCCACCTTTTTGGGAACACCCTGTATAAATACACGTACATACAGAAAGACTAAAAATAAAATGACTGTTTTTAGATAACCTTACGGGCGGGGGGAGATGGGGTTGAAGATAAAAAGAAATGTTACAATATCTATAGTTGTAACTAAAATGCAAGAGGATAATTTTTTTTAAATTCTTTATTTGGAGAAATTTTATGTTAAGTGATGAAAAACTCGTAAAATCAAGAAAGTGCATTATGGGTAAGCTAAACCTTAATTATAAAAAAAGAAGGGGAAATATATTTATACATTTTTTTAAGATTTGATTTTACGGATTTAAGTCTTCAAATTACTAAGCATTATAATTTTGCTATTTAATCATAACATATTTCCCCCATACGCAATTTCTTCCTGGGGGGGGGCCTCTTTGGAGCAGATTCACTTTCTATATATATATGCAATGGTGGTGCCTTAAAATAAAAAAGCATTCAAAAGTACTAGTTATTGCCTTTCACTTTCAAAATATATGTTTTATATTATAACAGCTATTTTTCACTCAAATAAAAGATAATTGTTATTATGAAGAAATGAAGATGAAACTAAAGATAGAAGATATTAAGGAAATTACTAATATAATAGCCCAGATCTGTCTCTCGGCAACACTCTGGCCTAACCAACAATAAAACTCGCGTCATAGCACTTCTAGATGTTAAACAGCATTGTTTCATTGTTAGAGAACCTAAATTTCAGTAATTTTAAATTTAAAAGAGTAATTGTTGTTCTAATTTCAAATTTAATAGCTCTAAAATAGTGAAATAAAATTTTCTATTGATTGATATAAAATTTATCTCGCTATGATCAATAGTTCCCGAGAAATTTTAAATTATATTAATCATATATTTCAAATTAATTTCCATTTTTTAATAGAAAGTAGTAAATTACGTCAGTGGTATATCATGCGAGTGACATAGTTTGGACGCTACAATGTATCTGAATATTTATTGCAATCGTGATGATATAATATAATATTTTTTGGCAATGTTTGACAAGCAAAGAAGTGCTTTATTTTGATTAGAATTGGGCCATTCCATGCCAAATCATTCAGGGGTGGACACCCAAGGTTGTCAGATTTTGATGAAACTTGGTGAGTATGTTCTATCCATGGATATAAGTACATTTACGAAATTTTATGTTATTATGTCCATAAGTTTCTGAAATGCAGCACTTTAAAATATTGTTGAAAACATGTAAAAAGTCATCGATTGCACATCTGACAACCATGCATACTTTTATAGTTTTTGCTATAAAACACTTAATTTTGAAGATAGAGTTAATTTTTTTGCAATTTGTTCAGTATTAAATAGTGAATAGAATTATATAGTTAAATTTCAGATTTAAGACCATTGAAATAGTTTTAGGAATGCTTAAACAGCAAAATTGAGATTGATTCAAAACACTAATATGTATCCAGAAACTACTGAATAACACGAGTCTGTCTCAAAAAAACCCCTGAACCCATTGTTGCGAACGTCCCCACAAAAGTAAGAGAGGTCAGTCCATTGAACCTTGTGAGGGCCTGGCCGGATGGGGGAGGACCCTCCTTCAACCTTTCTTGCAAGTTAGCTGCTTGCTGTGAGTGAGAAAGTTCTATCAGCGATGCTCCCACTGTGAGGTGTCACACATTTTTTAGGACACATTCTTGTGGAGCTAGAGAACTCATGTGCACTCGGTTGAATGCCGAAGAGAGGCACATTATAGTAACATGAATATTTAGGAATGATTAATGTACCATTATCTGCTGCTATTATGTATACAACATGATCTACAGGCCGACAAGGAAATAAAGAAGTTGAATCCCATCCTAGATGTCATCAATTGGAACGTAGATAAGTACCTTGTCAATTATTACATTTTTTAAGTCTAAATAAGTTAAGAATTCTCCTGATAACCTTGTGCGAAATAGAAATTTTTCCACAAAGTGGCGAGCCAGCCAGGGTATAGTTTTTTAGTATATCTGAGTATTTTACAAGTGATATAATACTGCAGTTATAGAATTATAGAAAGATAAATTTGTGTTATGCAAGAAGAAATAATTTTCTGCATTGTATCTTGTGTATGATACTTATTAAATGAAGAAATTTTAAGAAGATATTTGGTCAATGAATTTAGCATGCATATTGGAGAAACTATATCCTAATATTAAAAGTCTGTGTACTTTTGAATTATTTGAGAAATATAATTATAGGATTATATTAAGAAAATGCCTTTATATTGAATAGATATGAATATGAAGATAGTATAACACATGATATATAGATTGTGTTTTCATGAATATATATTAATTGTAAGTTGTATATAAATATTGTATATAATTATTTCAAGGGAAGGCATTATTATCTTGAATTATTTTGAAGATATGAATTTGAAACTAAGTACTGAGCATTATATTGAAATTGTATTTTTATAACTATATATCTAATTTGAAATGATATATGTATAGATACACTGAATTATTTCGGGGTATTTTATTGAGAGTAGTTTAGGAAGTTAAAA
The DNA here is from genome assembly GCA_013235015.1 of Araneus ventricosus. NCBI lineage: Eukaryota > Metazoa > Arthropoda > Arachnida > Araneae > Araneidae > Araneus > Araneus ventricosus. The sequence continues at coordinate 82,031 of BGPR01005132.1, forward strand.
ATTGAATATGGATTCTTTGAAAAAGAGGCGTAGTGCAGCCCATATAAACTTCACTAAAACTGCTAATCTTCTTAAAGAAGAATTAAAGAAAGATGCATCGGATAAAGGCATTTTAAGAGTTAAATTGATTAGATTGCAAGAATACTTGATCAATTTAAAAGATTATGACGATAAGATAATCACTTTATTGGCCGACAGTGCCGCCGATGAAGACGCGTTAAGCGCAGAAATGGAAGGCTGCGATAAATACAGTGACGAATTTCATGTTTCAACAGGGATTATGGATGAAAAATTGAAAAAGAACACTGGTAGGACTGGCAGCATTTCTGCTGATGACAGCGTTACTGTAAAAGAAAAAAAATGTTATAAACTCCGCAAGATTGAGATAAAAAGCTTTGACGGGGAATTGATTAATTGGTTGTCTTTTTGGGCACAATTTCGAAAAATTCACGAAGATGAGAGCCCAGAAGAATGTGACAAGTTCCATTACCTTCTGCAGTCAATGCTGCCAGGTACCAGGGCTAGGGAATTGATGGAAAGCTACCCTTTAACCTCAGATAACAATCAAAAGGCTATCTCGGCCTTGAACTGTTGACCGAAATTTATGTTAGGGAATTGTTAAAATTAATAATGTCTAATGTGCAGTCTCATGGGAAGGATAGGTTATCATTATCGAAACTCTTCGATAAAATTGAATCCCATCTTAGATCTCTTGAAGCAATGGGCATAGACCAAGAGAAAAATGCAGCCTGGCTGTATCCTATGGATGAATCCTGTCTATCGACAGATATTTTGTGTGCTTGGCAACGAAGCCCTCAATTCAATAAAGACGACAAGGAGAAGGAAACTCAGTCGCGCCTCTCCAACTTGTTAGAATTTTTACGAAAAGAGGTGGAAAATGAAGAGAGGGTCAAGTTAGTGCGAACCACTTTTGGAACTCCTTTTGTCCCTAGAGAAGAGCGGGGAGGGGGAGCGAAACCAAAAGCAGGAAAGGGGTCTGTCCCCACCGAAGCGGGTCTGTTTACAGCCAAAGGTCATAAATGCTCCTTTTGTGGTAAAGCAAAGAATGCTTGATCCTTATCGCTACAAGAAAGGGTCAATAAACTAAAGGAGGGGAAGCGTTGCCTCAAATGTTCATCTCCGGGGCACTTTGCTAAGGGGTGTAAAGCCTTCATTAGGTGTCTATTATGTAACAAATCCCACCCTATAATACTATGCTCTGATTTACCGGCAAGAAAGGAGCCAGAAGCGCAGGGACAGGAACTTGTATCTGTGCAAAGCAATTTATCTAAACCTTCTTGCATGAGTGAGGTAGTATTGATGACCCTGATTGTGGAAATTAGTAACGGCGTAAGCAAGAGGAAAGTTCGCTGCTTACTAGATAGTGGATCACAACGATCTTATATTTTAAAATCCACCGCCGAGGCTTTAAATTTGAAGAGTACTTCCTCAGAAAATATTGCGCACACATTGTTTGGGGGTGCTACTACAGACGCTAGATGCCACAAAAAATATAGTGTAAAATTGTCCCCATTAGGAAAAGGTACCTTGTTTGAATTTGATTTCTTAGAACAAGAGGTCATATGTGGCAATATGCCTCGTTTGCCCAAAGAGCAGATATTAAAAGAATTAAAAAGGCGTAAAATTTGGATATCAGATTTAGGTGATGGCTGCCCCAAAATTGAAATGCTTCTGGGTAGTGATGTCTATAGCAAGGTAATCACAGGTGGAGTGAAACAACTTAAAGGAGGTTTGACGGCTGTCAACACAAAATTAGGTTGGACTATCTGTAGCGAACACACATCGTCAAATCATAAAAACAGAGAACTTTCAATAATGTTGACGAGCAGTTTTTTTTGTCCAAAACCTAAAAGTTAGTGATTTGTGGGATCAAACTAATGATACACTTGTTATTGCACCTAAACTTGAGGCCCTGAGAAAACCCGACAAAGAGAAAAATTCTCTCTCTGACACAGGGAATTTTCGACCCTCTGGGATTTTTAGCACCAACTCTACTGCCTGCAAAGCTATTAGTACAACAAGCTTGGGCTACCAAATCAGATTGGGACACTCCTTTGCCTACAGATATTCAGTCAAAGTATATGCAGT
>BGPR01005132.1:84149-98915 GCA_013235015.1 Araneus ventricosus
GATCAATAGTAGACCTCTCACTTACCTTTCTGATGAGATGGAGGAACTTATGCCATTAACACCTTCTTTATTTCTGCAGGACCTTAAACAGGCAGGTGTCCCTGACTTAGATATTGTTGACTCAAGTAAGCTGAATATTCGAGTGAAACACTGTGACTCCGTTAGAAAGGAACTGAGGAGCAGGTTTCGAAAGGAGTATCTCAGCCAACTTGTTCAAAAGGCGAGCGTAAAAAGTCAGTCTCTGAAGACAGGTGACGTTGTCCTCATGGGGCTGGACAATAGAAAGCGCATCGACTGGCCAATGGGAAGGGTTGAGAAAATCTACCCAAGTAGAGATGGCTTTGCCCGTGTAGCGCGAGTTAAACAAAGACTGGCTCCCTGATAAGACCAACTCAAAAACTATATCTTTTAGAAGTTTCGGAAGTGGGTGATCCTGTCCTCCAGATCAAACCAGAGAGACAGTCTCGTTACGGGAGACTTTTACAACAACCTAAGAGTCACATGTGAGCTCTTTATTTTAACAGAAACTTTTCAGCCATCCTAAGAGACAGTGAACACTAATTGGGTGAAAAATGAACTGTAAATAATCAACAATTTAGAGACTCTAAATTATGATATTTGTGCGAACAGTTAACTTAAATATTATGATTGTACAGTATATGTTTATATGCATTATATTATTATATTTAATCTGGATTTAAGATTTGTATATATAATTTCACCTTTTTTATTATTTAGCATGTTTTTTTTTTCTCTTGTTCCAGTGGCAGATCATGTTAGTGCAGAATTTATTGTGCTTTCCTAACTATATTTTTTTGCAGGATTTTAGTTAAAATGTTTTGTAGTTTAGTTACTGATAATTATCCATGATATGTATTAGTGTATTCTCTTTTATTTTCAGCAGGAGATGTGTTTTGTGAAAAGTTAGGATAAAATTAATAGATATATTGTGTACCTACTTTTGATTAAGCTGAATTTAATTAAGATTTTACTTTTGAATTTATCAGTATTGTGTAAACAGAGATTTTGCATTTGAGTTTTGAATTTATGAGTATTGTTTAAACTGGGATTTTGCATTTGAGTTTCGAATTTATAAGTATTGTTAGATTTTGTATGCAAAATCTAAGGTGGGAGGATGTTGCGAACTTCCCCACAAAAGTAAGAGAGGTCAGTCCATTGAACCCTGTGAGGGCCTGGCCAGATGGGGGAGGACCCTCCTTCAACCTTTCTTGCAAGTTAGCTGCTTGCTGTGAGCGAGAAAGTTCTATCAGCGATGCTCCCACTGTGAGGTGTCACACATTTTTTAGGACACATTCTTGTGGAGCTAGAGAACTCATGTGCACTCGGTTGAATGCCAAAGAGAGGCACATTATAGTAACATGAATATTTAGGAATGATTAATGTACCATTATCTGATGCTATTATGTATACAACATGATCTCCAGGTCGACAAGGAAATAAAGACGTTGAATCCCATCCTAGATGTCATCATTTGGAACGTAGATAAGTACCTTGTCAATTATTACATTTTTTAAGTCTAAATAAGTTAAGAATTCTCCTGATAATCTTGTGCGAAATAGAAACTTTTCCACACCGAATCACCACTTTTATCACTGAAAACTAGATAAAAAATGCTACAAAGTGATGTAATAAAATTAGTGGGCTTTTGAGTTTTCACCAAATTAGAGTTGATGCAAGATATACTTCTTCTTCTTGATTACGGGACATCTCGCCCCTGGTCCCGGAGATGAGTCCATTGTCAGGATAATGCTGAGGGCCCGTATGCAAGATATACTATTAACTGTTAGGCTGTTCATACAACCTCAAAGTGATACAATAATAAATATATGAAAGTGCTTTTGTAGTAAATATGCCATGTTTATTAGATAAAATAAAGTTAAAAAAATAATTATAATTTTTATAGTACACAGCCTTCGTTAGGGTACTAAGTTGTTAGGCTATATATTTAAATTGAATAACTTAAGATTATCATACATTTTCAAGAAATAACACAGACTTCTACAGTTTTTAACAACTTTCCTTGACAGCACTCTGGCTGTCATCAATTTTTTCTTAGATGTTGCCCCAATTTTGTAAATACGACCCGTATGTGCCATTATTTCTGGAGTTTCAATCACACATAAAATATGTTGAGAGGGAACAGGACACTCATCTTGTCTTTCAGGCCAGTAAAATGTTTCAGAAGGCCCGTGTGGATGCATAAAAGCAATTGTGTAGTTACCTTCTTCTTTGTTAAGTTCACTGACCAGTTCAATCCACCAGTTTTCTTCATAAACACAAGCAACATAATTATGAAGACTTGGTTCTAAATGTTGCAATATTGCTGAACTTTCTGCACCTTTTAATAAAATTCCATCGAATAAATAGTTCAGGATCCAAACTTGTTCGTTTTGCCATGTCTTCTTGTCCTGTAATTGTTTTGTCCTTATGAAATCATTCTTCAAGTTTATTTCTACAATTTTGAATTTCTAGTCCAGAAAGATATCTTAGAAAACAGACCACATCAATACAAGTACATTTGATGGGCATTTGTAATTTTTGTCGATTGGTAAACACTCAAGATTTTTCTTTGCAATTGTTCTTTTCACAGTTCCACCACAAACTGTTTTTCCATCACTTGTAGCATGGAAAGACCAAAAAGCATCCATCCGAAAATCTGTTTTGTGATGACCCAAATTCATCATGCTCTTAAAATTTTTGTGTTGAGCGCTACATCCATCTGTAAAATACTCGACTCTGCTTATGTGTGGAAATTGAGTTTTAATAAAATCTGTTGTTTTTTGCTGAATACAATAAACAAATGGATCGTCATGAATTAGGTGTCAGATATGAAACACAAAGGAGTGTCTTTGAGTCCATTAGAGGTCCTGCTGAAAATTACAGTAGGATGTAATGAACAGCTTAAATGACTCCAATGGTATGATTGTATCTCATTTTGTAGTACAAAATTGTAATTTTCTGCAAACTCCATTAAGATTAAACATTCATCATCTTTTAAGTTTTCTTTTCTCGTTTTCAGATATGAACTTTGAATTTTAGATAAGAATGCGGTACAAGACCTACTATTTTTTCTGTTACCAACTCTTTGAATTCCTCAACAGGTAAAGTCATTGTTTGAAGCTTCATTCGACCATCATTAATCCATTGCGAGAATTGGATTTCTTCTTCATCATCATAATCTTTTAACAAATCACTTAAGTAATTTTTGAGTGACTCGCTATTGTTGGGACAGTCAGTGTAACAATGCAACATACAAGCTCTGTTGTCCCTGCTGCAAAAAATTTTATCCATGAGCTGGCGAATTGCTTCTTTGTGATGTAGATTAAGTACAGAAGCTAACAGATAAACATATTGATGAATTACACAGACACATATTGCATGCGTACCAGGGGAACTGGCTAAAATGCACCATTTTGAACACAAGCAGCAAAATGTCAAAAAAAAAAAAACAATTTTTATTTCAAGATATTTTTGTTTATATTCATTTTTTTAATGCTTACTCTATCTTTGGCTCCTGGCATCATCATACTATATACATCATCTTCATAAAAAATTTAAGTTTCCATTACTTCTTGAGAAACTTTATTTACTATTTGTGAACCTGGAATAGCCAGGATCCCTTTTTCAAGTGTTAAGTCCCAAGCTTTTCGAGCCATATATTCTGTGACATTGAATTTGGGTGGAAACTCTTTTGCGTGACCAGGATTGAGATGCAATTGTTAGTACTTGTATTTTTTCTCTTATACTTAAATTGCTGTTCAACTTTACTTTCATGAGCTCAACAAGCCTGTCAAATATCATAACTTTTTTTTTTATTTCTTCATTTTTCTTTCTTTTTTCAATATCACTTTATGTCACCACAATGTTTTAATACTCCAGTTTAAATTAAATACATATCAAATATTTGTTTTTGTTATCTAATCTACATATTTAAATTTTTCTTAATGATTTCTTATTAAAATATATTATTAGCAATTATAATAGCCAAACTTCATTAATATTTCTTTTACTCTTACAATAATTGCAAATTATTTACAATAGAAATAAATTGCGTACCTTAAGATATTTTTAAAATAAGAAAACTTAAATTTAGGCCTTAAATTAACAAGATTTTTTAAAAATATTTTATTTAATAACATCATACAAATAGTCATTTAAATTTATTAAACTACTTTCATATTTATTATTGGGTTATTTAGAGTTAATAGAGGATGCCTAATAGCTGATTTTGGAACTTTTTAATAGTATATCTTTCAACAGCTCTAATTTGGTGAAAACTCGAAAGCCCACTAATTTTATCATACCACATTGTAGCATTTTTTTATCAAGTTTTCAGCGATATAATGGGTTTAGGGGGTTTTTGAGACCGACTCATGTTATTCAGTAGTTTCTGGATACATATAAGTGTTTTGAATCAATCTCAATTTTGCTGTTTAAACATTCTTAAAACTATTTCATTGCCCTTAAATCTGAAATTTAACTATATAATTTTATTCATAATTTAATGCTGAACAAATTGAAAAAAAAAATTAACTCTCTATCTTCAAAATTAACTGTTTTATAGCAAAAACTATAAAAATATGCATGGTTGTCAAATGTGTTATTGATGACTTTTTACACTTTTACAACAAAATTTTAAAGTGCTGCATTTCAGAAACTAATGGACATAATAACATAAAATTTCGTAAATGTACTTATATCCATGGATAGAACATACTCACCAAGTTTCATCAAAATCTGCCAACCTTGGGTGTCAAAATGCATTTAGGCTGGATGACTTCACATGGAATGTCCCAATTTCGAAAAAGAATTCCTTTGAAATTTTAACTTTTGATTTGTGTTTGAAAAGCTGAGAATTTCATGGTTATTGAATTATAATAAAATTGTTAAACAATGAAAAATGCTTCACATGGAATGTTGCTTACGAAGAGGTTCTTTGAATAAAGAAATATGTAAATAAAAAAAATATTTCCTGTCATAAAACATGTTTATTCTATTTGTTTTCCATGAATGTTAAACATTTCTCTCACATATATATCTATTTAAACACGTCAAATTTTACGGGAAATCTCTCGAAGAGGCAATTTGAACCCATCATACCATGAGGGTGATTTTCTAGCAAAAATATATTTATAGAGAACAAATTTAAGCTTCTTAGAGATACTGTTTTCCTTCTTTCTTATTTCCTCAACAATATTTAAATTTCCCTAAGTAAATACAACAATAAAACTTAATGCAGGGATAAAATAAAGATTTTGGTAAATACCTTCATTATAATTGGCTTGCATCGGCTGTTGATGAGATTCTTGCTTTACCACAGTTGGTTGAGAGGCAGAGGAAATTGGTGGATAATTTGCTGCTGGTTGAACATTTGGATTTTCTTGGACAGGAGGAGCATTTGTGGGAGTAAATGGCCCATTCTAAATAAAAAATAATTATTACATAAGTCTATTATTTTGTAATAGTCTGTAAACAGACTATTACAAAATAATTATGTAAATATAATTTGCTTAAAAAAACCCTATGGGGAAAAATGTTCATTAGATCTAATGATGTATTTAATTCAAAATTTTTTCAACAACTATACGTTATTCCCCAAAAATGCACTGTATTTTAATTGTTAGGAATACCTTAAAGGGAGAAAAAAGCAAAGGAAAGGGGTACTATTATGAAAAAATTACATTTTTGATGTTCAATATGCCTGGAACAAACATTAAAAAACCAAGTTTCCCTCCTCCTCAAAATAATTAAACCAGATTTCTAGAGTCATCTACTGCAAAGAATAAAGAATATAAATTATTTGTCATTGTAGTGTACAATAATTATTTATTCTACACTGGAAAAATAATCAGAAAATAAAAAAACAACATGCCTGAATTTTTTATGGTAAAATCAAAAATGACTTTCAGGATTAGAGAACAGATGTTTATCTCTTACATACTTGACATAAGTAAAAATTTTTTCTTAATACAACTTAAAATTTTAGAATCAAAGTAACGACATAGTTGTTATACCAATTGGTTTCCCTTTTGTGAAAAAGAGATTGCAGCAAAGGTTATCAAAATATATTTCAAAATAAAGAAAGTTCTGTGGATCCTGCTTTAAATATAAAACCAACACAGTTGCGGTGATTATTCCTAAGGCTTATCATTATTAAACATTCAATTTCAAATTCGTATCAGCACAGAGGTCATAAATTTCTTTCAATATGATTTGATTTTCAGGGCATTTGAGTAACTGACTGTTGCAAGACTGAGGTTTTAAGGGTTTATTGTAGACGATAACTAAAGTATTTGATAATGAATCAATTTAAAAGTAGGTTTAGCCCAACAAGATGTCACCTTCCCTAAATCTATTAAATGTTTTTTCACATATACTAGTATTTTTTGAGTAAAAACCCCTCAAACATTTATTATTATTATTTACATGTTACAGTGCAGACTTCCTACCTTCAAAAATCTATAATTTCTCCACTATTTTGTGGCTCATTGTTACAAAATTCATTTCAGCAGCAATTAACATTAGTGTTGGAAGACAACAATGTTCCAACCATTTAGGCAAATGAATAAGATGTGAAGATGACATCAGATTTGTCTGTCTTCATATTTAAAAAAAAATGTTTACAAAAAATCTGAGTCAGATCCTACTGTTTTTAGTTTGAATGAAGTTGTTTTTCTGTTTTTGTTAGTTTCCACACTTCCAATAACAAACAGTTTATAAGTAATTTTTAAATATTAAATTCAACTTAAAAATGCAAGACTTAAAATATATAACCAAAGAAGTATTGCAGATAATAATATTGTTCTCACTTGACATAAATAAGGAAAGACAAGAATAAAAAGTTTACATAAAAACAGAAATACCTGTTGCTCTTTCGGAGAAGCCTGATCATTTATGGCATCATTTTTAGCTTCCTTTTGTGCAGCAGGAACTTCTTCCTGTTCAGTTTTCACCGGATTGAAAGAGTACTGAGTGTCCATCTTTTCACCTTGCTCTTCACCGCCTTCAGAAGATTCTTGCTGTGAGGTAGGAGTGCTGGAATCACTTTTGGGTCGACCATCCCGTGACACCTCACGTTTTAACTGTTCCATTGCACGTTCTACCATTTTATGGTAGGCCTCATCATCTACCACTTTGGTACACTTCTAAGGAGTAGTATTTCACAAAAAATTAATGCACAACCTTAGAACGAAATACACAGTAAGATTTTGGAGACAATATGTAATTTAAGTTTTTAAAATTTCATACTACATCTTGCTATTATATTCATTACTTTCTTATAGTTATTAAAAAATTTTCTAACATTTTAGGGTTTTGATTTTTTTTTTGTAAAAATAAGTGAGGCACAGAAGAGACAAAAAGGGATGAAGAGAATCCTTTATCATTAGTTATTTTACAATTTTTCCTTCAAGACATAACACAGGTAAAATTCAGAAAGGAATAATATTTATGCATATAGAAAAACACAAATGCTTCCAATTTTTTAAATTCTATAGTCAACCTCTTTTTAAATTATTCCTGTGAAAAATTTTATTAGCTTCACCTTCACAAATTTTGTAAAATACCTTAAGATGTCCATATATTCAAGTAATGAATCAATCCTTGAAATTCAGTGATCAAATAAAAAAATATGATACTTTTTCTATTTCATGGAGAAGTACTTTGAAGCACATGTTTTAAATTGTTTTCACCATATCATATAAAATTTGAAGCCGTGATTATAAGGGTTGCTTAAAACACAATAAATACAAAACAATGTTCTTTTTCATGCACTTAAAAATATATAATTTAGTAAATAAAAATGTATAAAAAAGCAAGTTCTATGAGTAATCAATTTTGTAATACAGGCTAATAATTCATTTTTTTTAAAATCTGAAAAACAAGTAATTTTATGTAATACTAGGTTTTACTCGACAAAACTGTCAGAAAAGGGGAAGGGATCCTGATTCATATAATTATTTAATGCAAGGTATCATAGCATATTGTTATTTAGAGAAAATCATACTTTGCCATGAAAAAAAAATGGATCAAGTAATTTCTAATAAGCATCAACAATTAAATTTAATTTAATTATATTAAACACTAGCTGATATGCCCGGCATTGCTCGGGATAAAAATATTTTCCAAGTCCAAGTACTAATAACACTTTCAATTTACTAAAAGTGTTTTTAGCGGAAGCATCTTTCGTTGATTTTCGTGAATCAACTGACCCTTTGGACCAGCAGTGAAACACCCTTCTTTTTCTCTTCTTAGTTCGAACCACCTGGCAAGAATCTTGTAGTCCTTCATACTCCATTTTCCCTTCCCCATCATTGCTACGGCAACAGCAGAAACTCTTTCATATCTCTTATTTTTTGCCATTATCCAGACTACAATTCTCTTCTCCTTAGTGTTTTTGTCTATGACCGGAAAAAAATGCATAGTGTTCTTTCTTTTTCTCCTTAGGCCCACTCCCTCTGGTAGGAAGTGGGCTCAACAATCTTGAAGGATTTTACACACTCATTATGATCATTAAAAATTTGTAAAATTAAATGAAGCATCACAGAAAGAGAATAATTAACATCAGAGTGTTGTTTCTCAAACATATTGAAAGAGGTATATGCTATGAAATAAAAGCTAAATAAAATTTCTGCCATTCTGTTAACATTCAAAGAAAACAATATTTTTATCATAAGTTTCACAATGGCAAAAATACAGGAATGAAGGATTTCATAAAATGATCAATGGTTTGAATTTAATTACAATAACAGAAAGCATTGTTACAAATTGTGCATGAAATAAATTTGAAATATTTATTAAATTAAGAAAAAAAAAATCGCACAGCATTTAATTTGAAATCATTAAAAAGATGATTTTCTGCTCTTTAAGATGGTATGTAAATAATCTACTTGCAATATATTTTTCTGAAATTATTGGCGAAAAACCGAGATAAAACGCTGGAATAGGCTTAATTTTTGTTATTTAATAAATATCTTAGGAAGTAATTTTTTTGAAAGTTTGAAAGAGTAGAATTAATCAAAGACCAGACCCCAGAATGGCATGTGCAAATTTTCATGTCAAGACTATTCACCATTTAGGAGTTCTCGTGACCATTAGAACATCCCCCCCCCTTCCTCTTCCTACGATAGGAACCGGACTAAGTAGCCTTACACTCACTAGGATCAGTTAAAAATTTGTGAAAATTAAACAAAACATCGAGAGAATAATTCACTAATGTCATTGGATCATTGTGTAACCATATTAAAAGCTGTAAATGCTACGACAACATGAAACCAGAAGTGAAAAGTCTCCTTTGCTGTTTATGCTCAAAGAAAGCAATATTTTCTTATGTTAACTTTAACACTGGCAAAAGCCCACGCGCGCGAAACAGTAATTTGGCTTGAATTTATTTCTATAAGAATAAAAAGTATTGTTAGAAATTGCGTTAAAAAAATATTCTTAAACCTTAATAACAATCAGAGAAAACACTTCATCACAATGGAATTAATATCATCAAAAAGATAATTCTCTGCTCTTTAAAATGGCATACAAATAATTGTTGTCTAATAAATAATTATGACTTTAATAATTCACAAGTTATTGGCAAAAAACGTCTAAGCATTAAAACGTTAAAAGCGGCTAATTTTCATTATTTAATTCAATATCTTAAGAACTAAGTAACTCTGAAAGTTGAAAATAGCACCGTTGACCAAGAAATATGCTCTAGAATGTCGTGTGTAAATTTCATGTAGCTACCGTTCATAGTTTAGGAGGAGTTCTTGCGACAGAAAGACAGCCCGACAGACGGATACATGTATTTTCTGCTTTATATTATAGATATTTATAAAAATAAGCAAAATTTTTAGAAATAAAGGTAAATTAGTTCAAAGTCTAGTAGCTATAAATCTGCGTTATTTCAAAATTGTCTGCAAGTAATTAAAAATTATTAAAAAAAAATTGAAGGAAAAATGTTACAGATATAAAATTGGTATAATTGAAAAGGTAAAATTTTGAACTTTAGGATGGTATAAAAATATTTTTTGTCGAACAATTTGCTCTGAAGTTACGGCAGAAAAAAGATTTCGGTTAATTTCTAATTAACTGACTGTTTAATTAACTTTTGGACTTGGAAAAGTTCATAAATGTCTTCCCCTTGTCTCTAATAATAAGTGTGCAAAATTTGATTGAAAACAGACATTGGTTTAGGAGGAGATGTGGAACATAGCCACATACCCACAATGACTTTTATTTATATTAAGATTGTGTTTTGATTCCACACCAGGGCTAGTTTGGTGCTGATTTCCTAATTTTGAGCCACAGTCAGATGACAAGGAAGGTATCTGAGCTAGCATCCCATATCCCAACTTCCACACCACACCAGTGGGAGGATATCTGACTGCAATGGATTTAATCAGTACTTGGCAAGTCTTTGGTGGAATTGGGAACTTCAGCACTTCTTAAAAACACGTGAAAGTCATCCATATTTGTAGAAAAAATCATTCTACTTTAAAACATGCAAGTGAAATTTTACATAAAAATTTATTTAAGTATTGAGAGCGAAAGATGCACTGAAATAGCAAGAATCATGATGCAATCCGAAACGCACTCTCATTGGCCGAGTAGATTTTGACGTCATAATTGCCTTCCTTCGCATACTTCTCTTTTGCTACTTTTGTGCCCTGCTTTGAATCAAGGCGTTTGTACCAGCTAACATTTTAAGTTTTTGGCTTTTCTACTATTCAACGTTCAATTTCACAATGGATATTGGTTTTGTACAAGGTAAATCGGATAATTTGCCAAGGATTGATTCTACATAATGGCAATGTATTTCAAGAAAAATTCCGGTTTTATGATGGCTGAGATACGAGGAATAAAAACAAAACGGTAAGATTTCTCCTTTTTCTGTCTTATAACCCTCCTCAATGAAACAACATAAAACAAAATAAAATGCGGAACTTAGCTAAAAAAACCTATCATAACTCAGAATCCAAACAGTAATTTGTAGACAGGCAGAGTGCTTAAAAAATAAAAAAAAAAAGCATGAAAAACAGAACCGATGAAACAAAATTAATTCTAGCTTAACTTCTTTTTAATGTTAACCGAATTCGGTATAAAAAAAAAGAAAGGAAATCTTTCAACTGCATTAAAAAATCCACTGAAAATGAAGAAATAAATTAATTCTGGTAATGCTATTAAATCATCACTATCCCTGTGTGGATGAATCAGCATAAATAAAAAAAAGCAGGAAACCGCTAAAGGCCAGCTACTTTTTATGTATGTGTCCGTGCTTAACTTTTCATGTGAAAAAATATAAATAAACTTTTAAAAAATTAAATAAAACCGTGGTTTGAAAAATATAACAGTTTTCTTTTTAAAATCGGTGCCAAAATAGAAACAATATTAAATCTATTTATAAACCTTAATCAACAATAGAATCTTAAAACTACACATGGCTACCACGCAATCTTTCAATACGAGCTCATACAGGTACTTTTGCGTTTAACCTCATCTTATACTTATATCAAAAACAAAACAAATATAAAATTCAAGGCTCTTCTTTACAGTGCTTTCTGATATTGTTATGGGGTATCAGTGGTTTCTTAAAATGCAAATTCCATGTAATCAAAAAAGGAGGAAAATAGAGGGAAAAACAAATTAAATTTAACTATTTGCTTTAAAATATCTATTTCTTTTTTCCTGCTAACCTCACCTTATACTTCTTTAACTAACTTTTTGAAGACTAATTTTGATTTTAATACATTCATTGAATATAAAGGATTTATTTTGCATGAAAAATTAATTCTGCAAATTATTTTGTTGAACTACAAATGAAAATGAATTTCATTATCAAAAAAGTTGTGAATTTAAACTAATTTTTAAGATCATTTTCAATAGTACTGTAATTTTTTAAAAAATATAAAAAAACATTCGAATATCCATTGAAAAAATTTATGCAATAAAATAACAAGAGCAAGTTTTTTTTTAAAAAAAAGAATCTTAAAGAAGGTGGGATCTTCTATATTTTTACCCTGGTAAAAAAATAAATTCCATGTAATCAAACAGGAAAAAACTAATTAAATTTAACTATTTGCTTTAAAATATCTTTTTTTTTTTTGGCTGAAAAAGATACCGAATTCTGAATTTACTGTGCTTCATGATATAAAATTTTAATAGATATAATATAGATTAATGGCTCACATCAAAATGATCTCCACATACATGAAGAATGCGGCTTGCTGATAATTCTGGAATAAGCTTCAGATCTCTCTTCATTGCTTTACACTACTTTTTGTGAAGAACATAATTTCTTGGCACATCGATAAATAATTTATTGGGTGCCTTTACAGTTGTATTACTACATTTAAGAATAATACAATACAGTGAAACCTCTTTGAACGGCCACCCCTGCATAGTGACCACCCCTCTTAACGGCCAATTTTTCGTGGCACGGATTTTTCGGCCCATAGACCTAATGTTAAAATAACCCCTCGCAACGGCCACCTGTTGGGTTCACCCATCCCATTTTTCAGCAAAATCTACTCACTTCCTGGTTCTAACCTTGAGCCGAAAGGCTCAAGGTCAGGTTAAGAAAGGTCGTTAGTTTGTTTGCACGTGTTGCTTCCTATTGGCTGTTAGCGGATTCCGATAATTTTGGAGCAAAAATGTCATTCACGCTTGTTTTATTAGATGGTCAGTGATCTGAGTTGCAAAGATGTCGAAGCGCGTTTTCCTAAATCTCGAGCAGCACATTGAAATTCTTCGTCAACATCAGAACGGCAAGAAAGTTAGCTGAATTATTTTACTGCGGAAGAACGCAAATCAACAAAATCATTAAAGAAAAAGGTTTGATTTTGAAAGAGTACGAAGACTTCAAATTTCATGGTGTCAAACGGATGAGACACGAAAAGTATGTCGACATAAACGAGGCTGTTTTGGAATGGTTTAAAACTGTTCGGGCGAAGAAAATTCCTGTCAGTGGACCTATGATTCAACACAAGGCAAAAGAACTTGCGGATGCTTTGGGAATTGAAAATTTCTCCGCCAGCAATGGGTGGTTGGGCAGATTTCGCATACCGAATAACATTACTTTTCGATCACTGTGTGGCGAAGCAGCCGATGTCGACCCCAGTTTATGTGAAGATTGGCAGGAGCGTCTTCCACTTCTTTTGGCTGGATATGATGACGAGGACATATTTAACATGGACAAAACGGCACTCTTTTTTCGCGCTTTGCCCAATAAGAGCATGATTCAAAAATCCGAAGAAGCCAGAGGTGGAAAAATTCCGAAGGAGCGGCTTACCATTAGTTTTTGTGTGAGCGCAGCTGGAGAGAAAGAGAAGCCCTTGGTCATTTGGAGATGTCAAAGACCCAGGTGTTTTAAGGGGAAAGATTTAAACCGTCTTGGTGTGTCGTGGTACGCGAACAAAAAAGCATGGATGACTTCATCTATTTTTGAAGAATGGCTGGTAAACTTCGACAAAAAAATGAGGAATCAAGCCAGGAAAGTTCTCCTTGTGTTGGACAATGCGACGTGTCATGCGCACGGAGCTCAGCTCAAAAATGTCAAACTGTTATTTCTACCGCCAAATACGACATCAAAACTTCAGCCATTAGATCATGGAGTTATAAAATGTTTCAAGAAGGAATATAGACAGTGCGCTCTGCGATACGTCATTGCACGTATGGATGGATGCGAAAGTGCTAGTGAACTTTCAAAGAAAATTTCTATCGGAGATGCTGTTGACTGGATTAAAACTTCCTGGAAAAAAATAGGTCAAGAAGTGATCACTAAATGTTTCGTTAGCTGTGGAATCAGTAACAGAGAAGTCAAGAGACAATTAGATTTATTCGACGAATCGACGGCGGAAGATCAATTAGCAGAGCTCTCGAAACTTGCTGGAATAGAGTACGATCCCGAATCCTTCCAGCACGAAGCAGCAGTGGAGTGCTTTGATGATTACAGTGCCGATTGGGAGGAACGCCTTTTGGTTAACGAGTCTGCCGAAGGTAAGCGTTTTTTAAATGCTTTTAATTCAATCTGAAATTAATTTGAGATTGATTTAAATTAAGTAACCAGCATGTTTTGTGTATATAAATGTTTTTACAAATGAATTTTTTGTGCCTTTCAGGCTCTAATTCCGTCTCTGATGAGGAATTTTCTGATATGGTTTGTAATCGTCAGCAAGCTAAACTTAGAACTCAAGTGACTTTGGGGAAAATAGATGAACTCATCGGAAATTACGACGCAATGACAAACGAATCGGTTACAAATTTACTTTTTAAATTGAAAAATGAACTTGAAAGAATAGTTGTTTCCGAGAAAAACTTAAAACAGTCACAAACTGTATCCTTTTTTCAAAAAATTTAAAAATTCATTAAATAAAGTACTATTTTCTCTTTAGATAAGTCTCACATTTCATTTTAAATAATAAACATGCATCAGATTTGTTTATATTATGTATTATAGCAATTATCTTGTAATTGTAACGAAAACCCTTCAGAGCGGCCAAATTTTCTCGGAACGGAGGGGTGGCCGCTCAGAGAGGTTTCACTGTACTTGTATCTTGCCGACATTATTTTATCTGATGCGATAGTCGGAAAATATAGAAAAAAAGAGAATCTCTATACAGAGCGAACGGGAATGAAGCGTCTGTCTCCCCTGTCAGTCAACTTTGACATCAGACCCATTTCGCGCCAAAATGGATTATTTTCCCCCGCATTTTCTGAGAGACGAACTTTGATTGCAAATTTAAAAAAAAAAAAAAA
>BGPR01005133.1:3058-14646 GCA_013235015.1 Araneus ventricosus
TATTTTTTGTCTTTTTAGATATTCATCCTTATTTTTTGTCTTTTTAGATATTCAATTCGTGAAAATGAAATATTCGGAAGTAAAAGCGGTATGAATATTGTTTGTTGTCTCAAGAAAATTGTTTCGTGTCTCAAGAAAACCTCTTGGAACGAAGACGTCTTCGTTTGAATTTCCGTTAGTCAAAGATGCGGAAATAATTCCACTGTGAGGAGGGATAATATGTTTGGGGAACGAGGGAAAAGCCGACGAAAACTGTGTGGGCTGCTTTCTCAAAGCTTAAAGCTGCGCTGCGCATTAACCAGCGGGATGTTGCCGAGTGGGGAAAAGAACAATAAATGATGATGAAAAAGAAAAGAGCAATAAATGGTGATGAAAAAAGTTGGCTTGGCGAGAGAGAGAGTATAATTCTGAAACGCAATCCGGTATTTTATTTACTAAAAGCCTCAGTATTAATTGGATTTCTGATCTTAATGCATTCTTCCTACACGTCTGGAAATGCGAGAGCTCCGTCTATGCTAAGGTTACTTTGTCTTTGGTGAAAAAACTATTCTTCTCTACCATATATTAATTTCCAAATCCCTCGGCTCTTTTCTGTTACAGGAGTTAAGTCTCGAAATTTTTAAGTATCCAACGCAGGCTGCTGCAACTTTTTCTTTGAAAGGTTTTTTTTATCCTCTCCGTTTCTAATTTCGTTTATATTTGAGACTTAAAAGCGTATCGTTATTATTTTTTAATTAATGAATTAGAAGTTTGAAAGGAGTAAAATTGTATCAAATACGCTGAAAATCTGTAAATATTTTATTATAAGGGAACTGTATAATTTTTTTTATTCCTCCTCTTTTTCCATGTTTATTAATATTCTTAGATCATATATAATTTGCTGAATAAATATTGAGTATATATTTATTCCTTTCTCCTTTTGATAATTTCTAATTTAATATAAATCCCACGCACTATGTCGTGGAGGGTTTTTTTAGGTGACTCTATGAAACAAAAACAGAGAAGTACTGCCATCATAAAATTGGGAATTTGAAACTAAGCTTTTGGTTATTTCTCAAAGGTTAATATTTCAAAATTAAATATGAATAAGTTTGTTACAGGGTGTAAAAAAATCATGATTTTTTTAAATAAAAAAATCAAATTTTTTTATTTAAATCTGATTTTTTGTATTTAAATCAGACTTTTTTACTAAAATCAGATTTAAAAAAAACAAATTAAATCAGATTTTTTTAAATAGTTTAACTACTCTATAGAGAGAGAGCTGATAAATACCTAGTTGTTGATAGTATAAATCTGTAAATAAAATATTTTTTGTTTGGCATGCAAATAACGAAATAAAATAACTATTCTCAAGTATTTTGTCACAAGTGGACCCACTTCGGGAGCATAGCATAATTGAATTGACAGATCATATAATGACTTAATTTACGAGTTTTAAAACAAAGATTTTAGAAATAAGAAACAAAGCTTTACAGAAATGTTAATCACACGCAATAACAATATTATTATTTATTTATTTAAATATTTGATCAGAAATTCCAGTTTGGCAGTCTTTGCCACTCCTAATTGATTTCTTAAATTACTGTGTTCGAAACCAAGGGTTAAAAACATTCTTTCAACCCCTGCAGATGTGGCCTTTGCTGTCATAAATTGCTATATTACTAATAGTTCTTTTGACGGAATACAATCTTTTAAAACTGACAAAGACTTCCACCAATATAAAGCGTTGACTTCTTCCACTACCTTATCTTCAAATAAGGGTCCATTAAATGGCTCTGCACGAACAATAAACTTCAGACGAATAGCCATTAAAGATGTGTCTTTGTAGTTTTCTTTGACGAATTCAATTGCTTTATTTTTTTCTTCAGTACATAAGTTTTCTGGCCGAAATGTTGGGGACAATAGATATGGTAAGAAACAGGGTGTAAAAAAAATCATGATTTTTTTTTGAAAAATTGATTTAAATCATGATTTAAATCAATTACACCCTGGTTTGTTATTTCTGGAATGCGTGGGAAATCAGATACGAATTTTTACAAAGCATTCTAAAATCACTTCTACTGCATGGCGTGTCTTGAATTTAGATGCGTCGTATAATGAAGAGAATGCAGTATATATTTCAGAACAGTATCTCATTCCTTTCAACGTCTAGATCCAAAATTTGGTAGAAATCTACAATTTTTGTACAAACACCACCAGTGGCGAATCTAGGATTCGGGTCTGGGGGGGCTGAGGGCATAAAAATTTTGTATCGTCGTGACGAATGTCAAACCTCAAGGCTAAAGTAAACCAAAACACTTTAATTTTACCGACTTTCCTCACCTGACAATAAGAATCATAAAGAACAACACAATACTTTCGATAATTTAAGAAAAATTACAATGAAATAACCAGCCAAAAAATGCCTTTGACAGCATCAAAATTATAAATACAAGTGGAATGGCTACAAAAGTAGGAAAATTTTCGAGCCTGTATAGCCAGAAAGCAATTTTGAAACGTTTTCGTTATTTTTTAAAAGAGGGAAATTAAGAAAAAACAGTTATGATGATTTTAAATAAAATCAAGAATTCTGGCTTGGGGGGGGGGGGGGGGCTGTAGCCCGATAGCCCCCTCCTGGATCGCCACTGAACACCACTGTTGTGAAGTGAAGCGAAATGCAACTGCCACTAGGGTGCGATGTTGTGACGTCAGCCGGCGAGCTGACTTATCTAATCAGAGCAGGGTTGCCATATTGGCCTTTTTAACGCCAAATTATGGAAATTTTGCTTTTTTTCAAAGCCCTTGGCTTTAGGAATTTTCATTTAGCCTTAAATTCCTTGTTTGGCTTTATTTTCGTTAAAGATTTTTGAACAATTTTTAATTATATATTCTAATGTTTTTTAATAACTTTTTGATATTACACATTTCAAATGATATATAATGAGCTGTCAAACGAAAGAGCTCCTGAATAGAACAAGGATGTTTTAAATTTCTTTCACTTAAATTTTAGTTTAATGATAGAGCATTGAACATATGCTTATCAAGTGGAATTCGTTTTCATGAATGACGGCCTTTTTTCTAATAGCAAATGAGGTTTTTAGTCAATTTGTCAAATTTAGCGTTTTTTGGCCTTATTTTTAAGAAGGTTTGGCCTTATTTTGCTATTTTGATCTGGTAACTCTCAATCAGAACTACTTGTGCTCTCGGCGGTTGCCGAACGTTTTATAGGTTTCTCTGAGTTTTGTGTCGTCCATTGTCAATAAACGTATGTGTCTGAAAGGCTTTTTAGTCTTATTTTGGCCAAAGTTACCCAGAATCTGGTAGACGCAACCCCATAATATTTCAGAACTTCGATTTAAGGTTAATTGGTTTTCGAACAAACACATACCAAATTTCCTCCGTCTAGTTCATCTCGTTTTTGAATTATGGCATTGGGTTTCATAGACAAACCGCCAAACATAATTCCAAAAATGGCTTTCTCGGATTCGTGGATTTTTGAAACGCACAGATTCATCAAAATCTCGAGTTCGAATTTTTGGAGGATTACAACACTTTCCAATTGTAGGCTTCGCATACGAGAAAGTAAAAAAGACGCTGTTTTAACCCTTTCGTCTTCATTGGTTTAGCAGTGAAAACTTTTTTTACTGCGCATGGGCGAAACGTAGCGTCATTTTTCTTTCATAACTTAAGAGCCACATATATAGGCCAACTTATATAAAAATTCCAGTTCAGTACCGTTAATATTCTCAAAGATATCGGCATTGCAAGAGCTAAATTGCTTTTGATCTCTAAGAGAAACAAAATGATGGAGGTTCTTGGTGATGGTGACTTAGCCTAAGCTTATATTTATTTTGCAGATAAAGATGTTAAATTATTAATTTACTTTTGATTTATTTAAATGTTATTTTGGATATGAAAGAAATTAATGAGGACTTAAAGTTTTAATCACTTTTATATTGCCCCATGTTGGCAAAAAAATCAAATGGTAAATTCGATGGGAAGTTATTTTTTGAATATTATATACAATTCTTAACTAGATAAGATGGTACAAACCTCTAGTCTAGAAGTATGAGTATTTCTTCAAAGATTTACTGTCTGTTTGCAAAAGATGGCATTGATCATTCTTATATAATAGGTTAGATTTCATCTATACTGCTGCCCAAAAAACCTATCCAGGGAATCCCTTGGATCAGCTGATAGAGCATTGGACTGGAAATCTGCTTATCTATGGTTCGAAATGCTAACCACGTTAGTTTAACCCTTTCGCGTTCGTTGGTTTAGCACTGAAACCACACATTAAACATTTTTTTTACTGCGCATGGGCGAAAAGTAGCGTAATTTTTCTTTCATAACTTAAGAGCCAGATATATGGGTCAACTTATATAAAAATTCCAATTCAATACCGTTAGTATTCACAAAGATATCGGCATTGCAAGAGTTAAATTGCTTTTGATTTGAAGAGAAACAAAATGATGAGGGTTCTTTCACAAATTGATATTTTTTAAAATTGAAGCTTTGAAAGTAATATTGAATTTTATGAAGGTTGAATATCCCGAATACTCACGTATACTTATAAATTAAATACATAATTTAAATTGCACTTCGATGATAACTTATTCGGAGGAAAAATAGCCCACTACCATTCATTGGTTTCACTGTGAAACCACAAATTTCCTGAAAATAAAAAATGCTAAATTTTTTTACTTTAGATATTTATGATCAGCTAAATGTCTAATAATCATTTTTGAAATAAATTTAGTAATTTTCAAAATGTAGTAAACTTGAAAGAGTTCAGTGTTCTGATGCGTAGAAGACCTTCTCAAAATATATTATTTGGTTACAAATGGAACGAGACCATAAAATGGATTTATCGGTGGATGTTAACTCATGTCTGCTGTTTCTTACCATGAAAGAATTATTTTTACCATACATCGGGATGTTAGGGATAAAAATTGCACATAATGTCGTGTTGACAAGGTAGACAAGACAAGGTACCAAAAATATAAGTGGTGGTGGTTTTAAAAGAGAGCTAGCTTTTAGTAATAAACCAAAGAATTAATTAAAACACCACAATAATAAATAACCATTTAAAGTTCATGGCCAAAACAATCATAACTTAAGCGTTGTGTTTAGAAATATCGCAATAACTTCCAGGTTCAATTAAATCAATCAATAAATTCAGACCTAGCAAAATTCCCTTGAAGTCAGTGTGCCTTGAGATAAAATAAATGACAGACACAAGAATAGAAATAAAATAACAAATTTATTTTAAAAAAAATCAAGAATAGTAATTAAAATGCATATCTTGGCTAAAATATATTAACACTACTAAATGAGAAAATCATAGACAACATTTCTTTATATGGAGAGGCCTCTTCCACTTGTAAGCAATTTTACTTATATAATAGAAAGAAAACATAACACTTCAATAACAGAACATGTGTTGTGATTCACTATCTTACACATTTCCTTTAGTCATTCCTTAAATTTTCTATTTATTTGATAGCTAATTTTACATTTTTTGAAAATATTATATCATGTATCATTACACAGCTTAAATCATTTCTTTTAGATTTTTACTCAATCACTTTTACTTGAGAATTTACACAGGTGAAGATTAATTAGTTTTTTTCAAAAAAAAAAAAAAACTGACTCACTAACAACATATCAATTTATGGGAATCACCTTCGGTTTACTTTTAAATTAAATAAAAATAAAAATCTCAAAAAAACAACTTAGCTGTCAGGTGAGGCTGGTTGTTGCTGGCATGGCGTCACTCTCCGGGGGAACTTAAACTGGCGCTTTAGATGGACATCAATTTGGGGTTTCTCACTGGTACTGCCGTATTTTCTCTGGTGGCCTGGACATCCTCTCCTGTTTACTCGTCAATCAGTGCTTCGGGGGGCGGCCGCATGTCTCAGGTGGGCCAGCTGGATGTTCTTTTGCCGGGCTCCGACTCCGGGGCAAATTTCTCGTGGCTCCTCGTCAATCAGTGCTTCTGACTCCGGGTCTCCTTAGGCCTATCTGGCGCGCTTCCGGTGCACGACCCGCAATGTCTGCTGGACTTAGCAGTCACCGTGCTTGCAACTCCAATTCATTAGGTCTCTCTCATCTCCGCCGCATATTTCCATGACAATCTCTAGTTTTCTTCTTATTGTCACTCTTACGTCAGCCTTTCCGCCAAAAACTTTTCTCCCAACAATATCATAATCTCTCCTTTTTCAAAGTCTCCACCAAAAGTCTTCTCTCTTCACCGTGCATCAGCCATTTTGAATCACCCGGGGAGGATCGCCAAGCAAAGCCAAACCGCCAAATTTTGAAAACGGGCAAAGGCACAGTTAGAATTTAATTTTTCGAGCCAGGGAAAGCCAACCTCGCCAAGTGTCATCTCAGTGGTTAAAAGAAGCAAAGACTATCCCACATTTTACCCAATCAGAGCGAGGCTGACCTTATCTCTGACCACCGAACGCGTTTCATCTTTAATTGGGAGAGGGGGATTTTCAGAAAATTTAGTGTTTGCAACCTGTCACAACGGACAGGAAGAAGGCGCATTTTGGTCATCTGGAGAAGATTTCGCTGGACAACTGCGTCCGCATAATAAAGAGACCGACTTGTTGGTTCGAAATGGCAAGGGAAACTGTGGATCGTTTACCCGGCTTACACGTGCATTGAAGGGGGGGGGGAAAAAAAAGGATGCAGCTGTTCTGTTTTTGCAGTTACATGCAGGTGTTTTGTACACAACAAGAAACTAAGGAAAAGAGGTTTTTAAATTTAACTGAGAAAATTACACAAACAATTATACGTACTTTAGTATTAAAAAAAAATGTGCATTAAGCATTTAAATCAAACAGAGTGAATTATTACCTTTAAAATGAGACTAAACATGAAATAAATATATTGATTTCACAATAGAAAACATTTATAGAACAAATAAACATGGAAATAACAGAATTTGAATCTGTCAAGCAGAATTTGTACCTTTATAGAAATATAAATATATATAAAAAAAAAACATTGTTATTTCAACATGACAATAATGACTTCATTTATACTTTAGATTTATCGTTTGTTTTTCTTTTTAACTAAATTGTAAATAAAGATGTCTAAATTCGGAGCCAGACAGGGTTTGTTTTAGCAGCAGAATATATTATATCTTGGCATGTGACATGTCTGCGTTATGGATTACTTTTTAAGAAGGAATTTATGTGAAATTCGAGACGACCAGATAAATTATTCCCTTCAAGAAAACATCATTATAGAATTAGAGTATGTATATTTGTAACTTCAGAAAAAGAAATTGAGTTGTTGAGTTTTTAATTTATGTATCTGCTTCATTTGCATGAATTTGAATAACAATAATCCAAAGCAGTTGAAATGTCTGTGGTTTTTCTTTTATTTTATTTCTTCCTCCTTGAAAAGTGATACAGTGTGTAAATAAAAGTAAATTCTTTTTGTTAACAACAGTTTAATCGTCAGTGTGAAACAAAATTGTGATATTTTGCATTTGCATTATTATTCTATCTTCATGTTTCACTTTTATTAGGGTTAGAAAAGGATAGAAATATTAAAAGATAACAGTAATTAACTAAATCAAAAAGTTAACTATAGAACATGAATATTTTAACTGCATTCTTCCAGAAAGAAAAATCTGAACTCAGAACGTTTAAAACAAATAATTAATAGTCTAGTAATTAAAGAAAATTTACTGGTGTCATTTAACATTTTGCATAAATTCTGAAATTATTAAGCTAACTATTCAAGTTGGGTTTAAAATTTCAAAAATAGGGAAAAAAATTATTTTCGTAGAAATGCGTTTGCATCGTTGTAAACTCATAAAAAAATATAAGTTTTATGTTTCAGCTTGATTATCTTTTGTAATGAAACCCCAAATTGTATGAAATGCATTCTACTAAAAGTTTTATTTTCTCATAGATATTTTTTTCTGAAGAAATATCCGCTAATGGTGAAATTATCTCCAACTGAATCATTAATTTTTTTTTCCCGTTTTTTCCTGATATAATCACATTAATGATAATTCTGATAGTAGTTTAAAGAAAAATAGGCTTAGTAAATTACTTTGCGAGCGCTTATAATAAAAATAGCTGTTCCTTAAATACGGACCATAAAAAACCGAGATGAAACAAAAATCGGTTGGAAAAATTCTCAAGAAAAGCAGTAATATAATTCAGAGACAGTATTACAAAACACCCTTCGAAAAACTGCATGTAGTCAAGAAAGTCGGTAAAGTAGAAAGATGGAGAGATTCCAAATTTTTGCCATGCTGCTGTTTTTGTAAACGGGCATATCTTTTTTCTTTATTCAATTTTCATAATATAGTTCTATCGAATTTCAGTTACGTCTTCAATTTATAGCTATGGTTGACTTCATTTTTAAATAAGAATTTTTAAATTACGAAGGATTTTTTATTCGAGTTTAAAAGCAATCGAAACTGAAATATTATAGATCAGTGATATTTCTGAAAGAAGTCTACTTCGACTCAATAGTTTGGTTACGGCATAAAAATTGCGGTAACCAGACAATACAAAGGTTCCGTGATCAGTGGCGATTACAGGATTCGGGTCTGGGGGGGGGGGCTGAGGTCATAAAAATTTTGTAGCGTAGTGACGAATGTCAAACCTCGTGACTTATGTAAACCAAAACACTTTAACTTTACAAACTTTCCTCACCTGACAATAAGAATTATAAAGAACACTACAATACTTTCGATAATTTAATAAGAATTACAATTAAGTAACTAGCAAAAAAATGTCTTCAACCGCGTCAACGCTACAAGTGCAATTGTATTGACTACAAAAGTGGAAAAATTTTCGTGCCTGTCAAGCCAGAAAGCAATGTTGTCACGTTTTTATTATTTCTCTAATAAAAGGGAAATTGAGAACAAACAGTAGTAGTGATTTTAAATAAAATCAAGAATTTAGGTTTAGCTCTGGGGGGGGGGGGGGCGGGCCCGCCCCCCCCCCCCCCCCCCGGATTCGCCACTGTTCGTGAAGAAAGTTACTGATGTTCCTACCGCATGTCATATCTGTTTCCAGAGCTCATACAGTCAAGAATACAAAATGAAATGTTGAAAGCATTAATAGTTATGGTGGAAGCTCATAATATCTGATGAGATGCTCAAATTTCTCTCCTAACAACTAAAACTTTAAAGGAAATTTAAAATTATTGATCAGCTAGTGGTCAGTTTAGTCATACTGTTGACTAAATTGATCATTACATCTAACAAAAATCCCAAATGAAATACAATGGACAGTACAAATTAGGAGAAATCACATATTATTGTATTAATAGTCAATATCTCAAAAGGCAAACATTTGTGAAAAAATTGAATTTGATAACAGCCGGACAGTTTTTTTTTTCGCTCTAGAGGAGCTTTATTTCATGACTATGTTCTTCCAGATTTTTGGTTCATATAGGAATTAAAAAGAAAGCTTTGTTATATTCTGAAATTTCTTCGAAAAAGTGATTTTAATTATTATTATTAAACGTTATTTTTCGCTTTAGAGGAGCTTTATTTCATGACTATGTTCTTCCAGATTTTTGGTTCATACAGGAATTAAAAAGAAAGCTTTGTTATATTCTGAAATTTCTTCGAAAAAGTTATTTTAATTACAGTCGGACGTTATTTTTCGCTTTAGAGGAGCTTTATTTCATGACTATGTTCTTCGAGATTTTATATAGGAATTAAAAAGAAATCTTTGTTACATTCTGAAATTTATTCTAAGTCTCCATGCCTTTCATACTGTTAATAAGCGAATCGTTTAACTCTTTTTGCATTGTTTTCCTCGTCGTAGAGTTAAGTACTACTCTTATATTTCAACGGATCGAAACACATTAAAATTTAAAGCTCGACTTCATTAATAAAACTCGATATGGTCGCCAGTTTGTTCCTCCGTGGAAGGCAAGAGATCTAAGCTCGCTTGTGCTTGTCAGCAACAAAGTATTTTAAGCACGTTCCGGCTGTTAAACGTCTCGGAGAAAAGGAAACTGTTTGTACTGCTCAGCCGCTTCCAGTCGTAAGTCACTAAATAATTATCCTGGTAAATAATTGTTTCATTTAAACTTTGTAATTTCAGACGCTCGAAAAGCCGTAAACATTTGTTAAAGACGATTATAAAATGGATGAGCGCATTAATCATAATGGAATCGTGTGTAACGACTTAACTAACTTAACGACTAAATTAATTTTTGGCTGTAAGAAGTAGATTTCCTTACATATTTCTCAGAGTATAACCATGGAAATGAGTGAAGAAGAAGTCTCACTGCTTGATTCCAGTATTTTTCCTAGAAATTAGCGAATATTTTTAGGATTTATTTGCCATTTATATTAATTTAAATAGAAGATAGAACAAAAACAAAAATGTTAGTTCCTGGATAACATAAATGTATCAAGTGCTTAAAGACAATTATTTGAAAGTGTAACTGCAGATAATTACTTTTTTATAAATTGTACGTGTATCTAAAGATATAATTTTCGTTCTTTAAAAAACAGTAAGATTTATTCTCTCACTCATTGACAACTATGATCAAGTGTTATTCTATTCTAATTATAGTTAATTTTTTTTATTATGTTGTATATTATTGAATATGTTAATACAATATAGTGTATCATAATATACCTTAGATATTTAAAATTTAAAGTTTTCTTATTCATTTATATTGATAACAGTTATAATTAACAAAATTTAACAAAGATATTAACTATAAATTTATTAGTTAAAAATTAATTAAAACTCTTTGTATTACATAGAATGGCGCATATTGCTGCTATTTCTAATATAATACAGAAACAAATAATAGAAATATAAATTAAAAGGTAAAAAAAGAAAAAGTATATATGTAGGAATTGTATTTTCCCAGTCTAGCTTAAAAGCATAAGTTTAATTCCTCCCTAATAATATTCTTTCACTTTCCGTGCAATCGCATTTGAATATTGTGGTGTCAGCAGAAAGTTATCGCATGATAAGGATCACGCGCTTTCTCACGGTAATCACGTGATGCGTAGGTGTAAGTTCTCCGTTAAAACCCAGTGTAATGTTTAAATCTGCATGAGATGATATTCTGAAATCGAACGGACCGGTCATGCGGTAAGGGAGCAATAGGCAACGAACTACGGGGCTTTCATCCCTGTCAGCACGGCGGCGATGGGCGATGGCTGTTAACTGTTAAATAATGTTTTAACGAAGTATAAGATGATAACTTAAGTGAGTAACAACCCTAAATCTTTCCTGTCTAACTGTAAATAATTGCCTGTGTAAATACTTTTCTCTTTTCATATTATGTTGTTTTAATTAACAAATAACTTTAGTTTTTAACTGCTGTTTCTCATCCTTTATCTTTGGTGCATGTACCCCTAGAGTGCCCATAAGAAAATGCTGTTTTCTACAACTTATGTTTGGCTTCAGGCAGTAATCATTAATAATTTCTACAAACTTTTGGATCCTCGCCCGGGATCTGTGATCACAACCCTTTTTTATAAATGTTTGGTTGCTCAAGCCTCTGATGTGTTCCGGACCGAATGTTATTATTTTCACATTAGTGGCCAAATGACAGAATTTCGTAGCGTATCCAAGCGTATTGAAAGTGGCATT
>BGPR01005133.1:17977-41195 GCA_013235015.1 Araneus ventricosus
GACTGTTAAAATGACTGCGAAACAGAGCAGCTAATATGCGTAGGTTCCTCATCTTGTTGAAATGCGGTAGAGCTGAGAAGTCTTCATTATTAGATCTGTCATGAATACAAAAGATCTGCAACATATCGCTGTGAAGATATTTGCTGTCTCAGGCTTCTGGTCCCTGGGAAAGATTTCTGTAAAAAAAATAGAAACCAATCAGAAATGTCGTTGTAAACCCCGGTGCATGCTGTTATTTCTAGAAAATATAAGGTAGCTTGTTGGAATTGATAGGCATATCCCCAATGCCCAGTTGCGGCCGTATGGGGTGTTTACGTCTCAGTAAAAGGCAAAATGTGCATCATCACTCCATAGGATGTTTCGGGAACATGTGGTGCATTAAAACAAACGTTTCTCAGGCAACTATATCAGATGGTTTTATGCTTGGTGATGCTCTGTCATGCCACTAACCTCCACTTAAGTGTTTCGGCTTTCAGCCGAAGGAGGTGAAGTGAAGAGTGGGAGTATCAGTTGCTGGTGTGCGAGGTGGTAGACGCCATTAATGATATTGGGTCTCTGCACATAGTGTGCACATTTTTATAGGTGTTCTCGAAGTGAACTCTGAGTTAGTAATTATGCGTAATCTTGAAAGTGAATCCTAATTACATACAATCCTATACGTAGATACATACATATATCTCCTATTTAATCGTATATAGTAGAATTAATAAACTAGTGTGAGAAAAAAGTGAATTTATTGAAGGTTGGAGAACACAGTTATTACATGCTCAATCTTATACATATAAGTTTCTAAAGTTTCTCCCTTAGACTTCAGTAAAATTGCGTAGAGAAAATCCAATTGAACTTCCTACAGCTTGAACACTACTGATTCTTGCCTCATTCAGATTGGTATGTGCAACAGTCGTTGAAACTACTTCTATCGTTTGCTTTGCCATAGTGTTTTGGCCATAGTTTGGCATAACTCTGTCGAACTTCCAGTCTTCTCGAATCTTTTAACTAATCTCTGGATGCCATATGTTTTCTTCGTTTATCGGAGAAGTATATGAACGTTTGCAAAACACTTGCCTGAGTTTCCTATTCAAGGTTTATAGCAGTTCGTGACTGCTTCTACCAGTTTCAATTCTTAACTGTTACGCATCCAGACTCTGAAGAAGTTTCGCTGAATTATGTTTTTGCTTGCTCTCAGCGCCATCTCTTCCACTGCTTCATTGCTTCATTTTCGGAGGTTTTCTGTGTCATTCGTTTTCTCGTGCTCTAAGGGCCGTATTCACCAAACTTGATTGATCCAGGATTAAATCGCGAATCAGCAAATCCGAGAATCAATGCTAACACTGGATCAAAGTCCTTCGGTATTCTCCATCTACGGATTACGTGATCCATGGCTTAACTAGAAGAAAAATGTAAGCCTCGTTTTGATTGGACAATGAACGAACTTCGCCGAAGTTTTTCGTTCCGCTTCAATCAATGGATGACAGAGACTTAATATAAACATTATCTCATGTGTTTTGATCAACTAACGCCGTATTTTTATTCTGTCGTTTTATTCTTGTTGTTGCAATAATTATGGATCGTAAAAGGGAGAATTTTACAGAAATTAAAGCAGAGGCTTTTCTCCTCTCCTTAGATAAATTCAACTCGGTAATTGAAAATTAAAAAAAAAACAGATGCAACAACTAATAAAGACAAGGCAAGCGCTTGATCGGAATTAACAGCCACGTCCAACAGTTTTCCCGGAGTTGCAAAAAGAAATGCGAAACAATTGATTATGTACTATAAAATTCTGAAAAGGAAAGGCAATAAAAATCAATCCAATAGTAGATTTCAGATCTTCAAGACTGGATTCGCCTATATCTTTAACCTTCCAGGAGCGCGTATGCAAGAGATACTTATATTGTGCATCGTATTAGATATTTATATCGTTCTTTTATAAATTTAAGTGCAAATTTTATTTATAATATCTCTGTTTACTATTAAGCTAATAAATACAGATAACATAAATAAAAGTTGCATTTATTTTTGAAAAAAACACGATATATATATATATATATATATATATATATGTAATAAGATGCACGATATGTCGTAAATTTTGTGCAGGCGCACCCGCTGGAAGTTAAAGGATAACGCGATAGAAAGGCTACATTGTTCATACAGTTCAAATCATTCGCTCTATCTGGATGCACAGATCTTTTCCTTCTTTTAATTATTTCTGAAATTTCTAAACTTTCAATATTGTCTAAATACGTCAATCCATCGTCTGCCATGTTTGTTTTGATAGAAGGTAGAAGAGAAATGCGCATGCGTAAAACGAAAATCCGAGAATTATCACTGTTAATCCTCCGATTTCTGAGGATCAAAAACAGAGTATTAAATTAGCCGGTGATCTCGGGATTTTCGTTGGAGAATACGGATTTTCATATGATCAAGGAATTAACACTGATTCGAAGTTTAATCCGAGTGTTAAAGAGTTGGTGAATAAGGGCCTAAAAAACATATCATCGTTAAAACTAACTAACTTGGAAGTTTCGTCAGTTCGTTCTATCAAATTATTGCTACTTGACCGCAGTGTTTGGTTTCGCAAAATCGAAGACATTAACCCTCTGATTGCATAACCCGCGATTTCTGCGGGTTAGAAGTACGTCTATTTTCTGCTGCATCCTGCGAATTTCGCAAGCTAATGGGTTTACTTAGTACTTTTAAAACGTTGAATCCTATTATACTAATAAAACCCTGATTGTAAATGACAATTAGCTTGGTTCAAATGTATTTAAACATGTTGTCAAGCATTGCATCTAAATAGTAATTAAAAATTATGCAGTCAGAGGATTAACCTTCAAGACATTTTTAATAACTAGAATTTAACCCTTTAGTGTTCTAGTTATTAATTATTAGAATTTAACCCTTTGCTCTTTCCTCATGCAGAGTTTTTCTCCATACGATTTGCTCTTCTAAGCGCCATCTTCAGGTTTTTCTTCAGTCGCTGAAACACTTTGACATCTACTAACTCTGACTCTCGGATACTAGGGGATGACAGCCTTTGCCGCTATAGATCTCAAACAAAACCCCACTTCAACTTCAACCCTTTGCTCTCCAAAAACTAATTATATGCGTATTGTACCTTGAATGTCACATTCGCAGATTGAATTCCTTAAAAGACTACGCAATTACTTTGATTAGTAACCAAACAAGTAGTAACGCTCTCGGTAGAATCCTGTCTAAATTGTTTGAATAAAAATTGCATCATATCTGTTTTGAAGGTATGCGTGCAACTCATGTCGCCTCAGCGGAGACAACGAAGCGTTAACCCTTTTGCGTTCATTGGTTTCGCAGCGAGACTACTCATTGAGCATTTTATTAATGCGCATGTGCGAAACCTAACGTAATTTTTCTTCCATAACTTAAGATCCAGATATTTAGGCCAACTTATATAAAAATTCCAGTTCAATACCGTTAGTATTCGCAAAGGTATCGGCATTGCAAGAGCTAAATTGCTTTTGATTTCAAAGAGAAAAAAATTATGAGGGTTCTTGCACAAATTTATATTTTTTAAAATTGAATCTTCGAAAGTAATATTGAATTTTATGAAGGTTGAATATTCTAAATACTCACGTATGCTTATAAATTAAATACATAATTTAAATTGCATTTCGATGATAACTTATTCGGAGGAAAAATAGCTCATTATCGTTCATTGGTTTCACTGTGAAACCACAAATTTCTTGAAAATAAAAAATACTAATTTTTTTTCTTTTACATATTTATGACCAGCCACATGTCTAATATTCATTTTTGAAATAAATTTAGTAATTTTTCAAACGAAATATTTAATGAACTTGAAAGGATTAAGAGTTAAATTATATATAAAATATTTGCGAACATTTATTATTGTAACTTTAAAATAATCGTTTACCATTCAATTTTTTAAAAGCCAACTGCACCCGTTTATGTCCGATATCATAATTTTATCGTACAAAAAAATATAAATACTAATAAAGAGAATTTTTAATTTTGGAAGAGTTAAAAATACAAAAATAATAGCAGACAACGAAAAGAAGTAAGAATCCGGTGGATGACTTCATCAGTGGCCATTCATTCATGCAGATTCAAAACTGGAATAGGTTTTCTCTATAGGAAAAATCTTTAAGGTCTGAATTAATTAATATTAATTTCCTCTATGGCCTGAACCTATTCCGGAATATATTGGAAATTAAAACATTTATCCACAAATAAATTAAAAACAGTCATTTAAACAAAGTATGAAAAGAAGGTCTTAAAATCTTACCTCTTATTGTGGAACAAAAGAAAGGACGCCGTTAAAAAGTAAATTTAGTAAATAGATGCGCGCACCTATCTCCATCTAGTGAGGGATAAACTTACTTAAAAAAACATAATTTTTTTTTGTAGATTTTTCATAACGATTTTTTTACGGTTTTTATTTTATTTTTAATATTTATAAAAAATTTTATTGTTTTTTTTTTGCATTTTTATAATTTGTATTTTCATTTTTTCTATAGTGTTTTTAAGACCATCGCGTGGTACCAGCGGCACGCAAAGTCTTGTGACTCGTACTAGGTCTGTTTGGCACTTACACCTCACACATTTGACATTCTTTTGGCATTTTTTCGTCCAGTGCCTTTAACGGGAATACTTTCTTTCTAACCACCTAACACACATTTAAAATGCTTACAGGTTTCCAGAGGAGCCTCGTTTGTTCGATTTTACCGTCTTCGAACACTGAAAAGTAATCGGATAAGAAAATAAGAAATAATGTTTTAATAGCAAATGTGAGATTTTATCATTCAGCTAAAATTCATTTACACAAGATGAGATGATATCAACAAATACAGCACTAATACACATAAGGACAAACTATTACAAAATGGAAGGAAAAACTTTAAAAGACTTGTAGATATTTTTTAATTAATACAGTGGAGTCTCCCTATAACGAAATCGATTGGTTCCAATTGAAAAATTCGTTATAGAGAAAATTTCGTTATACGGAGATTAGAGATTTTTGCAGTTATTTAAGTAAATGTTCCACATTTTTTAATAGGTGCGATAAGTTCAAATGTATTTAATTATAATTTTCAATTAAAAATGAAGTAATATATATATTATAAATTTGTTAAAATTATACTAATTTTTATTGTATAAATAAAATGCTCAAAAGTTAAGACAATTCACCAATTTAGAGAATAGTATGTACTTACGTTTATTTTACTTGAAAAATTCCGTTATTTTACATTGCTTTGCATTTCGTGATGTTCAATTTTTAGAAAAATTTTCACATTTTAAGAGTGAGTGGTTCCAGAAACAGGCACGTGTGAGCGAATTGGTTGCACAGAAACTATCAACTTTCTTCAAAAATGACAAAAATTGGAAAGATAAACCTCTGAAAAAATTCGTTATAGCGAGACAACCACTTCGTTATATGGAGAATATTTTGAATGTTATTTAACATTCCGATTAAAAATTTGGTTATAGGGAGAAATAGTAGTTGTAGAGAGACTTCGTTGTAGGGAGACTCTACTGTAATTCCAAGCGTAGTATAAGCGAGTTTAGAATGAGATTCGAGTGGGAATAAATTTGTCATTTGTATGGTTCAGTTTCAAAAAAATCTTAGAAAATTGGATTATAGCTGGTATTATCGTAAATTTCGTGATATTTCTCTTGAATTCTGGCGATGCAAAAAGTAGTAACAGAAGAAAATCAAATCCGATAAAAAAAATCGCCAATACAGATAACGAAAAACGTTTGCAAGAAAATGAAAGAAATATTTGCAAACATATTCAACAATTTTATTCCCAAAGGAAAAATAATTGTTTAGATGGTCGCAGAACTAATGGAGTAAAGAGCGATTGTTCTCGACTAAATAGCTAACTCGTGATTAAGCCTCTCTTGCATAACTTATTCGTCGTGATTAAATTTAAGTTCTAATGAAAAGCTTCTTGAATAGCGACACTAATCTTAGTCCAATATGCTTAACTCTTGTCGATTATTATTCTAATCAGACTTCGTGAACGTGGTCTCCTTTGGGAACATTTGGACAAAGTTTTGAAGGTAGTTTGCTGTCTAAGCTAATTTACGCATTCCATTGCTTTCAAACCATGCAGGATGCTTTGATAATGTTAAGCAAACATCCTTTGTAAAATGAACTCATACTAGGTCTGAATGAATTCTTCATCGAAATTTTATTTTTGAAGTGCTTTGAGGCAGCTTATATTTCGTAGTTTGATAATAAAAAAAATACGGTTGCAATTTAAGCAGTGTATATAAAATCAAACGTAAATTTCCAAAAGACGAAATTCTTTAACTGAATTCTTTGAGATGAAAAGTGTGTCTAGAGAGTGAACAGTGTTAGTTTTTACTGAAAGACGCTAAAAATAATAATTTTTCATTGAAAATAATAGAAACTTTAAGTTATAATAAAAGATAAAAATGAAATTGAAGAAATTAAGATCATAAACTTTTTTGTTTTCAATTTTGACATCAAAAAATTCTTAAAATATTCTCGCTCGAAATGAGTTTTTAAGATTTTGTCATAAGAATCGAGCATTTTAATCATAAACATCTTTGATACATGCATGAATAATTTAAAGCAAATTGCAAATGCTAGTGGCTTTTAATATCCCCCTCGTTGTGAAAAAAACAGATTTGAAAAGTTAGAGAACTCTAGCGGGAATTTAACGCATGTAACTTTGCACTAATTCATATTTAATAAAGATTCATAACTCTATGAAATCATAATCTCCGATTGCTGCTAAAATTAAGTAGTATTCAGATATTGCTGCAAAAAAGTGTGGATTCAGCAATACTTCTGAAAGAAATAATTGATATTGTTACAAAAGTTTCTTTTGTGGGTGTATGGTGTAAACAGTCCAACACGCAGGATAATGGAGAATGAAGATTTATTCACAAATATGCAGGAAAACACGTAGCAGGTACAGGAAACAATAGTTCTTGCACAGATTACCAATGTAAATAGACAACAATTCACAGGTAATAACAGTTCAGCGCTTTGATATTTAGCAATATAAACAGTCAGCAAATAACTTGTAACGACAATAATTGCACTTTCAACAACGCTTAGCTCACCAGCTTCCTAGCTCGCACCCCGGACGAAACTCTAAAGTCGTTCCCAATGGATCAACACTACTCCCTCTGATCCAAATGCAGTCATACTCTCTCCGACAGGCCGTGGCGTCACATGGAGTTTTCTCGTATATTCAAGCGTATTCCCTTTCCTAATAGAGATATCGAGAAAAGGGTCGCATTTTCTGGAATCATCTATTTGTCGCCAAGGTCGCCAAGTTTGTCGCCAAGTCGCCAAAATGGTGGCCAAGGTCAGGGGTCCCGCAAAGGCCGATGCCCGTTACTCCATACTTACCCCTGTAAAACTTCCTTCCCAACTATCAGACTAGCGGGGCAGGAAAGCGACATTACATCTTTGCAACACTATTTTATAAGTTTATTTATCATAGAAAAAAATTTTCTAACAATACATGCTTGGCGTTACTCTTACTTTTGACAGATGTATAAGTACTAGCCATTGAATTCGCAAGTTTGAGGCCAAGAATATATCCTTAATTAGCACCGATAAAGTACATTTTTACAGAAGGATTGTCAACGAAAAGATAAAAATGCAGACAAAAGAAATAGAGGCAAATTTTCTTTTGGATAACCGGATTTAATACGTCTTTTCGATACTTAAAAGTATTCGTTAAACTATTGATTTATAAACTTTTCTTCGATATTCTCCGTAACCATCAATTTATCACTTTGTAACTTCGATCTTGTCATGCTTCGTTACTTTTCTTTTGAGCTTATAATGTTGTCAGGAAATTTAATCTCTCAACCACAAAGAACTGATAGAATCCCGGTGACGTTCCCCTTGTGTTAAAAGTTCTCCATAATTTTCTCACATGTGCTTGGTTTAGACCTTTGTAGAGGTTTTATCTCCTTCAGTTTCTTTCCAGGAATGTTAAGTTTAAAGGAACGGAGGATTTTGTTTGACAATTTTGAGAAAAGCATCAAAGATTTCTCTTTAGTTTTCGTGTGGACGCATTCCAGCCGTTTCATCATTTAAGGCAAAGGCAGCATTTTACGAAGCAGTTCCAACCGGCTCGTTGAAAGGAGTAGAGTTTGAGGAAGCTCAAAAGAGTCAAATTTAAGAAAAGATGGTCTTCTTTGTTTCATTGTTTGAAATATTAATACAGTAAAACCCCGGTTAACCGAACTCGGATTAACCGAAACCCGAGTTATCCGAAGTGCCTCTGAAATTGCAAATCCAAAAAAACATGTATTGTTCTACACGGAAATAATCGCGAAGGCAAGCTTTTTTTGCAATGATTTCCACACTTTTTTCCCTTTAAGCCTGAAATATTATTACAGTAAAACCCTGGTTAACTGAACTCGGATTAACCGAAACCCGAGTTATCCGAAATTCCTCTGAAATTGCAAATCCAAAAAAACATGCATTGTTCTACACGGAAATAATCACTAAGGCGAGCCTTTTTTGCAATCATATCCTCACTTTTTTCCTTTAAGCCTTCCCAAAAAGTCAGTGATTTTTACTCACTACTTACAACCCGCCCCGGCCCAACCTACCCAAGAGGGTGTAAGGCCTTCCACAGGCCGGAGGGGAAAAATAAGAAAAAAAGAGCTACATTAATTTTAATAATTTCTAGTATTTAAGCTCGCTAGATAGCTAGCTTGAGTATTGATTTTCCAAATATTTAAATCAATACCAAGGGACAGAAAATGTTAAATTATCAAACAATGTGGACAATAGTTCGTGCTCCTTTTAAACTCATGATTTTCTTAAAGATTCTGTCTTTCTCTCGTATCGTTCCGAGCTAAATCTTTCGAAGTCAACAATTGTATGGAAAAATCGCGACTGTATATTGGCTTTTACGAATTCTTTATTGCGGGATAAAATAATTCTGGAAACAAAGCGATTTGACTCTCTAAGATCATTAGTTTGTGATTAAATGCTTCAGATAAGGCCTTTTAGGAGGTACGCACAATCTATTTTTAAATTTAAAGGATGAGGAGTACGACATTCAATAGCTTAATTTGACTTTCTTCATTAAAAGATAATTCAAACTGCTTTTAAACTTATTTGATTTTTATACTTTTCCTGTATTTCGCCTTAAACATAATTAAAAATATTTTTTTCTATCAGTTGTAATAATGTTTTATTCTTAATCTTTGTAAAGGAATATTATATATTCAAAAGTCTTCATCAGACTTAAAAATTCTGTATCTTTCTTTTAATCAGCAAACAGAAGCCGATCAGATTTCAAAATGTTTGGAATATAGTCGTTTCTACATGGTAGCTTTTAACCCTTTATAGGGTCATTTTTCTAGTAGTGTTATAGTAAAACTAGAAAATCACCCGTCTTGGTATGACGGGTGCAAATTGCCTCTTCATTCGAGAGATTTCCCTTCAGATTTGACGAGTTTAAATAGATGAATATGCGAGAGAAATGTTTAGCATTGGTTGAAAGCAAATAAAATAAACATATGTTTTATGACAAGAAATATTTTTTATTTACATATTATTTACATATTTTTTTATTCAAAAAATATCTTGGTTAGCAACATTCCGTGTGAAGTATTTTTTGTTGTTTAATAATTTTCCTTGTACTTCATATGTCTTTGTGTAAATTTTAACGTGATTGGGAATCCTAGACCTTGAAAGCGCAACATAGAGCTGCCCATG
Source organism: Araneus ventricosus (assembly GCA_013235015.1). Taxonomy (NCBI): domain Eukaryota; kingdom Metazoa; phylum Arthropoda; class Arachnida; order Araneae; family Araneidae; genus Araneus; species Araneus ventricosus. Next base: position 27,702 of record BGPR01005133.1, read on the forward strand.
TGAAAACACAGGCTCATCGAGGAAAATTCCAAAATGATCGAAAGTTTGCCCCTGCGATTTGTTGATAGTCATCGTGTAAGCTGGAATTAACGGGAACTGGCGGCGGTTGAGAACGAATGGTAGATTCACGTCACTGGTGGCTAATTTAATTCTTGGCAAGAAAACAACATCGCCACGATTGCATTCAGATACAATTTGGCGTCCAAACTATATCACGCGCATGATATACCACTGACGTAATTTACTACTTTCTATTAAAAAACGGAAATTAATTTGAAATATAGGATTAATATAATTTAAAATTTCTAGGGAACTATCGATCATAGCGAGATAAATTTTACATCAATCGACAGAAAATTTTATTTCACTATTTTAGAGCTATTAAATTTGAAATAAGAACGACAATTACTCTTTTAAATTTAAAATTACTGAAATTTATGTTACGTGACAATGAAATAGTGCTGTTTAACGTCTCGTAGTGCTATGGCGCGAGTTTTATTGTTGTTGACGTCAGAGCGTTACCGGAGGATCTGGGCCGTTATATCAGTAATGGCTTTAGGATTGCGATTCATTTAAGAAAAGAAATTCATGTAGCGTATTCGATGACATCTAGGTTTTTTTTCATCGAAAAATTCATCAAAAACTTATACCAACCTTAAAAAATGTGTTTTAAAATTGATAAAGTTGGTGGTAAGTGTACTTACCACGGCCTTGTAAAGGGTTAAGTTCTGTGTAGTCCAATACAGCTGCAAGATACATTTCCACTCAATACTTTGATTCTTCTCATACTTGCTGGAGTACGTCTGGTTTCATTTAATCTATGAGGGCTGTGATTAGAGTTCTGAGCTGGATCAAATTTGTTGGCAAGGATGGCATACAATCACGATCCTTAAAAAAGCTCCTCTCTCCTACCCCCAACAAACAATCATTCAGGTCAAAGAAACGAAGTGGCCGCAATTCAGGTGTCAAATCTTGAGCTCTTGTAAAGCCGCGGTGGCATCGTGACAGAGTCTGGACTTCGGAATCGGAGGGCCACAGGTTCAAGACTCGTATTCCAAGAAATATTTGCCATGTATACTGGTGTTGTAACTCTCTAAGTCCAAGAGTGTCACCTGGTGGCGCTACTTCTAATTTTTTATTTATTTCAACTCTCTGTTTAAAGTTTCTCTTGCTATGTGTTGTTGCATTTGATGCTCGTTTTGTGCTTGTCCTGTATGTGATGTATTGTTCTTCTTCCGCCAAAATAAACTAATGGATAATATCTAAGAGTTGCTTTCGAGTTCTTTTCTGACAGGTAAGAAAGAATTTTGATTTTAATTCAAATTATATGTTATGCGGATTGTTCGAAGTATAGTCAACTGGCTTGATGGAAGTTAAACCTGTAGAGGGTCAAATGTCCTCCCTCTGTTGTTGTACGCAAATTTTGAGGGAGGGTGCTGGTTCAGATGTAGACATTTTCCCTTGACCACGGTTAAAAATTGCGAGATCTGCCCGAAAATAGTTCTCCCGTTGCTTCAAAATGAAACGTTAATCTAAATAAAACTAATTGAGCTACCGTAAACTCGGTACAATAAATTAGGAGGTTTTTCATTAAGAAACCCTCAGACTTTTAAGTGACAGTTTGGCAGCGTTCCATCTTCCTGTAACACAGTATTGCTGTCAACTTGTGACTGCGGGAGGAGCCTGTGTGACTACGTATAGTCAGTAACGGTGTTCGGCGGATAAAAGCATCGACAGTTAGTGGCAGATCGCTACCCTTTCCAGACCCATTAGGAGAATTCTGGAGGCAGCGGTACAAAATCTGGCGAGTCCATCTTTACATACGAACTTCCTATGCGAATCTCAGTTTCGGAGCTATATCATTTTGAAATTCAATAAAGACTTTTGATATATCTTCTTCACTCCTACGTAATATTTTTAATATGCCTAGTTTATCCTCCAGACGAGATGTTTCTTGCGTTCTTTTCTTTTACAAAGTTATTAATGGTCCAATTGATTGTAATGATATAATGAGCTCAATAGATTTCGCTGTGCCCGCCAGATTTTTAAGAAACCAGAGTTCCTTTCCAAATTTACATTCAAAATTTAATTATATTAACAAGTTCCCGTTATATCGGTTTTATAAAATTTTTAACACGTTCTCTGGTGAACTTGACATTTTTAATATGTCTCTCGGTGCTTTTAAGTCGAAATGTTTGCATCTTTTAAATACATGATATGTTTTATTTTGCCATTCTACAACATTTTATATTTTTATGCTATTTGATTTTCCGTGTTCTTATGTATTCGACCAGTTTTTTTGGCGCCGTGTTTAATTTATTTTTATCTTAAGTGTTGCATTTTTTTTAAATCTCAAGTGTGTATTTACGTTTTTAAACTTTTAAACTCCTGGTGTGTTTTTTTATTAGACTCGGTGTTTGCGTGTTTCGACTTTTTGACCCTTGCTTTTTGGAAATGAACTATAAATTTTTTTTAAAAAATAATACGGCTTTTGATGTCATAGTGTGTCTTAAAGTTTTGTGATTATGTGTTTTCGTTTTTAATTATATATACGTTTGCATAAGTTTTATGTTTTTATGTATTCTCTGTGGTCTCACTTTTTGCTTTCTAAGGCATATTTTTTTATTTTTTATTTACTCATTGTGACTTTTGTTCTTTGTGTGCTTGTCAGCACTCTGTAAATGGAGTTTTCTCTGTAGTGTGCTTTTCTTTAAATAAATAAATAACAATACCCCAATATAACTATGACATTAACAAAAATTATCTTTTGGGAATTTTCAAAAACAAAGTATTCTTTACTGATCGAAAAAGAAATTTATATCCTTTTTTATTCTCTCTTAACATGCTCGAAAATTGGTCATGGTCATTTTCTTTTTAATTCTATATTTTGGGTTTCAAAAGATATAATGATTCAAGAATCTGTAAATACAAACTGTCTGAAAGAATTTTTTTTTATATATTCAGCTGAAAAAGAATTCCCTTTTCCTATCTGCTATATAACTTACATATTCTACTTTTGCTTGTGAAAAAGTGTATAAAAGTGATGCATATTTTGAAATGAATATCAATTTTCTTTTGAAAAAGAAAAGTGCTTTCCTGCCAAACTGCTTTTTAAACGTTGCGAATAAATCTCGCATTTGTTCGTTGACAAGCTCATATACAAAACCTTAGTTTCATGTGAACGACTGGTGTTTCTTTTCGTTCATTTCATTTTTTGAATTTTCTGACACCTATTTTTAAATCTTTAAATAATTCGCGGGGGGGGAGGAAGAAAATAGAGAACGCGGGAGGGGAAGGGGGAGTGATGTATCGCTCGGAGTTATGAGGGGGCAACGAACCGAGAAGCATTCCCCGATCGTCCGAAGGAAGGAAGGCGCGTCCCCTTCAGAATGTATCCGAAATAAATCCGTCACTTGTGACACTCGAAGAAATGCCTAAGTTTTGTACTTGCCGAAATCTGACAGAGACGGGTGTCGAGTGTATTTATTCTGAGAGCAACCCCTCGCCCCACCCCTGTCAACACCCGTCAACGCGGATGAGGATGCTCGAAGAAAAGGGTTATTCAACTTCCACTGGAACACATACCACTCAGAAGTGTTCCAGCCTCTCTATAAGATGCCAATTTATTTTTATTTATTACCAGCTGATACACCCGGCGTTGCTCGGGCTGAAAATATTTTCATGATTTTTATCAATAAAAAATTAACTATTTAATTAAATAATTATCACAAAGCTTTCCTTTGGGGTATTGTTTCCTAGGAAACAATTCTAAGGATTTTTAGCGGTCATTAATATTTGTTTCCGGAATCTTCGACGAAAGATTCCTTTACCCATTAACTGATTCATTTCTTTGCTTTATTAAGACGATCTCTTCTGTTTTGGAAAGGGGCTGTCGTTTTCATTCATCTCAGAAGCCATAGAATACTTGAGATGTTCATAGATTCTACGTAATTTTTGTATAAAATTATAAAGATAATCAAGGATTAAATTTATTTTTAAGACTAAAAGTGCGATAATTCGATACACGAATATTCTCGGGCTTTTAAGTTAAGCGGTTAATCATTGATCGTTATAATAGATTTTAAAAAGTATATATAGGGATTATATTCACTAATATTTATTATTAGTCATTAATATTTGTTTCCTGAATCTTCGACGAAAGATTCCTTTACCCATTAACTGATTCATTTCTTTGCTTTATTAAGACGATCTCTTCTGTTTTGGAAAGGGGCTGTCATTTTCATTCATCTAAGAAGACATAGAATACTTGATATGTTTATAGATTCTAAGCAATTTTTGTATAAAATTATAAAGCTAATCAATGATTAAATTTATTTTTAAGACTAAAAGTGCGATAATTCGATACACGAGTATTCTCGGGTTTTTAAGTTAAGCAGTTGATCGTTATAATAGATGAAAAAAGTATATAGGGATCATATTCATTAATATTTATTATTATTCATTAATATTTGTTTAGGATGTGATAAAATATCGATGGCTTCACAGCAGAAAAGAATTTTAAAATACACACAAATTTGAATTTCTTGATGAACACTAAAATGAAACTTAATTCATGTATCTGATACCTGATAAATAATTCTAATTTGTTTTCTTTGGTATCAGATGTCATTATAATTGAATACGACAATATGTATTACCAGAGCTATTATAGGATATAAAATAATGGACTTAAACCAATACAAAACCCAGGACATTTTTTTCAATTTCATTTTTACCTAAATACAACATGCTAAGTCTAAAGCAGTGATGCGCAAACTATTTTCATTCCCGACCCCTACAATTTTGTGTAAAATTTTTTCGCCAATCCCAGAGGGGTCGCGACCACGTTTTTCGAAAAAAAAATCTTATATTTTTAATTTTCAAATAAATTTATTTGAATTTAGCGACCAACAAAAAATTTATCGCGACCCCCGGACGGGTCCTGACCCATAGTTTCCGCACCACTGGTCTAAAGCTATGTTTTTCTAAGTCGAGTAAATAACATTAAAATTACTCGTCCAAGTTGTAAAAGCGTTAGTAAACTATTTTAGAGCATTTTAAACCATTTTATTCGAACGCTCTTTCATACTACGATATATTTTTACATTTTTTCTTACTTTTTGACCGCACATTTTACTATTGCTATCAACTTCTGGACATCCGGCACATTTCCATGATTGGTGTAATAACGCACATCGTAGTAGTATATGTGACTAAAAGCCTCCCTGCGTCTATTCCCATTGTAAAAGACCCAAATAAACTAGCTATGCTCCAATAAAATCAAGTAGTAAATAATGCAAAGGAATTGTTTATGAGCTTTATGCTTCTTCCGCTATCATACTTAGCCATTTCGCAGTAACTTTATATAGAAATTTTCTATTTTTGCGGCTTCTTATTAGCATATATTGCATTGTATTTTCTTTCACACGCGCATCGTAAAGTTATGTTCTTGTATTATGCCTTGTGACGCATAAATCGCTGCTCTCAGCATTTATTTCCATTCCAAATCAGTAAGCTTCAAAATACTTATTCTAAGTCGAAGTGTGATAATAATAATCGATATGTAATACCTGTAACTCATGATCTGAATTTGGTTTGTTTTTATAGTGATTTTATTTCAAATGCAGTTTATTAGTTTCGTTTGTATAAAACTAATAATCTGCATCAATATTCTAAAAACGTTTGAACCGAAACTTAGAAGCGAATTATTTAGTTTATCAACAATTATATATGCTGAATATGTTATGGCTAAAGCAAGAATGAAATGTAAACCTAGGTTTAATCGGTTAAAGTGGTGATTACCAAGACGTTGCGGCTAAAGCCCGAAGATTTCCTAACGCTTCCACCTTTAACCGGCTAAAACTGGGTCTAACCAATCCTAGTCGGTTAAAGGTGGACGCGTTGGTAAATCTTCGGGCTTTAGGCGCAATGTCTTGGTAATCCCCACTTTCACCAGTTAAACCTTGGTTCGGCTAAAGCAAGAATGAAAGGTAAACCTAGGTTTAACCGGTTAAAGTGGGGATTACCAAGGCTTTGTCGCTAAAGCCGGAGATTTTCTGACACTTCCACCTTTAACCGGCTAAAACTGGGTCTAACCAATCCTAGTCGGTTCAAGGTGGAAGCGTTGGTAAATCTTCTGGCTTTAGCCACAAAGCCTTGGTAATCCCCATTTTAACCGGTTAAACCTAGGTTCGGCTAAAGCAAGAATGAAAGGTAAACTTAGGTTTAACCTGTCAAAGTGGAGATTACCAAGGCTTTGTCGCTAAAGCCGAAGATTTTCTGACACTTCCACCTTTAACCGGCTAAAACTGGGTCTAGCCAATCCTAGTTGGCTAAAGGTGGAAGCGTTGGGAAATCTTAGCCGCAAAGCCTTGGTATACCCACTTTAACCGGTTAAACCTAGATTTACCTTTCATTCTTGCTTTAGCCGTAACATATGCATATATAGTTTAATACTTTAATTTGCTACTTCTTCAAAAGAACATCCCTATGAAAAAATATATGGAAAAAGATATTGTGGCCACATCACTCATTGATTGATTTTTTTATATTATCTTTTATCAATCTATGAGACAAGCTAGTAATGCTAATATAAAAAATAAGATTTCATAGGCGGTGTAAATCAAAATTATGACACTTTTGATATTAAGTTTTCGCTTCCCTTCATTTTACGTTTTTCTGTTTCGAAGCTCTGGATACAAAATGAAAAGCTTAAAAAAACTTACCAGGATTTACAGAATCCATTTTAAATTGAATAAACCTTTATTTTAAAATAAATTACGAAACTGACCGAACTTTTACTAGGTTGAAATAAATCAGATAGTTGTGTACTTTAAAATAGATGTTCGGGAGGAGTAATAAACAAGTCGGAATTATTTCTTTTCTTAGATTAATTTATCCGTTTTGTGCTTGCATTGAGGCTTCAGGAGTATTGATATCGTATTTTTCACTGTGACTGGATGAATGAAGGACACTTCGCTGCCATTTCACTTTCCAAACTTCCACGACCAACCAAGGTAGAGAGAGATACATGGCCCAAGATAACAGATTTAATGCGCATAAGGTAATTAAACGCGGAGGACGTTCAGTAGATCCTCAGTGTCTAGGGTTGTCATAATTGTCAAGTACCGATACGGGACGTTTAGGTTCTAAATGAATAAAACATGAAAAATGGGTAGGTAATGGTTTATTTTACTCTGATAAAAAATCAATATAGTTAAAGTAATCTAATAAAACGAACACATAGAATAATAAACCAGTAGGAGTGGTCTTACCAAAACTTTCTCGTATCCGTCCTAACGAGAGTGGGGAAAAAATACTCACAGCGGCAGTAACATGGACGATTCCCTAACACAGGTGGAGAAAAAATAAGGCAAACGGCATGAAACGAGTTTCCCTTAGCGCGCCAAGGCGAAAGGCGGATTCTCGCCAATACGCAAATGGCTTTGCGTAAAAGCATTGTGCGATTCGAACGCCTTTTTTTTTCAACCGGTTGAAATCAAAATTAGACACATATCTACAATTAAGATAAGAAGACGACCTGTCAGTTTTTATTTATCTATGTAAGAGGGTTAAGGAGTTATCGTGTTCACAAGTATGCGAATATACAGACAGACAGTCAATCCTTTGGCGGATTTAGTCCAAAATTTGATACGGATCTACATTCATGATGATAAAACTGTGTACCAAATTTTATATATCTATGTCTTTAAATTTTTGAGTTATCGTGTTAAGATGAACACGGACAGACAGATAGACAGACTTCCCGTTGACGGATTTTGTCCAAAATTTGATAGAAACCTACAACTTATGTATAATGATCACATACCTAATTTCATCCCTCAAGCTCTAATAGTTTTCGAGTGATCGTGTTCACAGACAGACAACAGAGATAATTCCAAAATTGTGTTTTTCGGATTCAGGGAGGTCTAAAACGTGGAGATTGGTCAAAATCTTGAGTTCGAATTTCTTGACGGTTACAATACTTTCGCTTTGTATACTTCGTATACGAGAAAGTAAAAAGATACAAAGATAATCCTTTTTATCCCAATCACAATTTAAAATTGATTTTACATTCTTAATTTTATCAATTTCTTGTTTCACATAACTATAAAATTAGGCACAAGTCATTTTGTAATTATAATGACGAATCAGAATTGCTTCAATCGTCACCACTAACAACCTGTTTTTTAGTCCGACCTTTAAGTTGACAATAGGGAAAAATATTCTCTCCACATTTGGATTGTGGGCTGGAATGGCGAATACGTATTCAGATAGCTTTATCAAGCATGACTACAGATCAATATACTTTGTATCTACAAAAAGCTTCAGTCTTTACTCTTTCATACTCAATTTCACAGCTGCTTATTTATTTATTTAAGGTTTCCGACTGTGTTCGGAGATATTTTTTTGAAAAATAACTTATATATATATATATTTTAATGTTATTTTTCTACTGCATGTGTTTTAAAACTATGTAAATATTGTAAAATTAAGCTTTCAAAATAATATTTTTAAAAAAAATGAGAAATTTGAAGAAAAATGACTAAAATATTTGCCTTACGCTAACAGCCATAGACAAAATCACATTCAAAATATACATAAATCCTTGTAGGAGTACATTTTTATGACAGTTATCTGTGTTATGCTCTAAAATCTTTCTTGTACTTCAAAATAGTTTTAAGATATAGCTGAACATAGTTACTAAACTGCTAATTTTTCGTAAAAAATGCTTTTCGTTTATATTTAAACACTTAAAAATATTACTTGATTTTAAAATTGACATTAGTTTTTAGAGAAAAACATCAAGCATATGACAGAAAACAATCTTAGAAAATTTCATATCAATACTTGAAAAAAGTTTTGAGAAATCATTGCTACGGTCGACAGTTTTCCTCAAAAATATCATTTCTCAGAAAACGCCTTTGAAGTTGTCCTGCAACCTAAAATAATGCTTACAGTTCGGTAATAAAACAGCTGTAACTCCATTTGTAATTCACGTAGAGTAAAAAGTGAGACAGTTTTAGAAAGCTGATTAAACAGGCTACAAAATTAAGTCATAAAAAGTTTTTTTGATAATTTCATCAAGAACGACGATTTTAAACCAGTCGGATACCTTAAAGAAAAGCACACTGCAGAGAAAACTCCATTTACAGAGTGCTATAAACACACAACAAACACAGAAAGAACAAAACCACAAAGAGTGAACACAAAAAAAATGCACTAGAAAACAAAAAGTTGAACACAGTGAATACACAAAATCATAAAACTTTTGCAAACGTATAAATAATTAAAAACTAAAACACATAAGCACTAAAATACACTATGATACTAAAAGTCTTTTTAAAAAATTAAAAGACCATTTCCAAAAGGCAAGGGTTAAAAAGTCAAAACACGCAAGTACCAAGTCTTCTAAAAACACACCAGGAGTTTAAAACGTAAATACACACTTGAGGTAAAAATAAATTGCAACACTTAAGATAAAAATAAAATTCAAACATGGCGCCAAAACAGAGTACAAAAATTAAAACCTATAAAAGACATTAAAAAATGGTCGATTACATAAGAACATGGAAAATCAAAACGCATCAAAATCTAAAATGTTGTAAAAAGGCAAAATAAGACACATCATGTATTTAAAAGCTGTAAACATTTCGATTTAAAAGCACCAAGAGACATATTAAGGATGTCAAGTTCATCAGAGAACGCGTTAAAAATTTTATAAAACCGATATAACGAGAACCTGTTAATATAATTAAATTTTGAATATAAATTTGGAAAGGAACTTTGGTTCAGTAGCAGTTTTGGTTGGTATTATTTTTCTGTAAATGTTTTTTTAGATATACAAACTGGTTGAATAGAATCTCAGTGTTGCCAATATCGAGAAAACGGGACAAATAGTAATACTGTGCTAAGAAGTGAAATACGGTGGTAGTCCCGTATAACGTACGGCAATCCTATCAATTCCTCGACTCGAAACAGAGACTTTCTCTGTGTGGCATAGCAAGATTCAATTGCTCCCTGGGCATAGTACAAAGCTCATCCATAAAGTAAGTACCGTTTGGGTATTAAAAAAGATTAGCAATTTGTTTTCAGTTGTATTTTATTATAGAAAAATCTACACACCTTAAACAACTTTTCGACATATTCACCATGCGAATTAAGGCATGTGTCATATCTTGGCACTAATTGCAACATACCCGCTTCGTAGAATTCCGCCGCCTGCACCTGAACCAGTTCTGGACGTTTACTTTGATCTCGTCATCACTTTCAAATTGCTGGCCGGCAAGAAATTTCTTGAGATGAGAAAACAAATGGAAGTCGGATGGAGCTAAGTCCGGACTAACTTTCACTTATCTGACGATAAATTTCACAAGGTCGAACATTTCTCGCATTCAAAAACTTGATAACAACTCTTATTTCTCAGTTGACGGGCCGATCGATTGTTTTAAACATGATTACCGAAAAACAATGACTTCAAGCGTTAACGTAAACAAACAAAATGGCTAGGCTAATTCGTTGTCGAGCTGAAGGATGTACCTAGGCATGCGCGACCTTCGTTCTGTCAGATGCGCGGGCGATATGCGCAAACGGTACATACTTTCTGAATGAGCTTAGTATTATTTTTGTCCTTCCTTATCATATTTGGCGTCATAGAAAGAAAAAATTCTACTGCTATTTTGATGTCTTCGCCTTTCCTGACTGGCGCCTGCGGTATTTAGGGAGGTGTTAATCCTTAGCACCTCCGACTCACCTCCATCGCAACGCCTTCCTTATCATATTTGGCGTCATAGGAATAAAATATTCTACTACTATTTTGATGTTTCGGGCTTACCTGACTGGTGCCTGGGGTATTTAGGGAGGTGTTAATCCTTAGGCACTCCATCACAACGACTTCCTTATCATATTTGGCGTCATAGAAAGAAAAAATTCTACTGCTATTTTGATGTCTTGGCCTTTCCTGACTGGCGCCTGCGGTATTTAGGGAGGTGATAATCCTTAGGCCCTCCGTCTCACCTCTATCGCAACCCTTTCCTTATCATATTTGGCGTCATAGAAAGAAAAAATTCTACTGCTATTTTGATGTCTTGGCCTTTCCTGACTGGCGACTGCGGTATTTAGCGAAGTGTTAATACTTAGGCCCTCCGTCTCACCTCCATCGCAACGACTTCCTTATCATATTTGGCGTCATAGAAAGGAAAGATGCTACTGCTATTTTGATGTCTCGGCCTTTCCTGACTGGTGCCTGGGGAATTTAGGGAGGTGTTAATCCTTAGGCTCTCCGTCCCACCTCCATCGCAACGCCTTCCTTATCTTATTTGGCATCATAGAAAGAAAACATTCTACTGCTATTTTGATGTCTTCGCCTTTCCTGACTGGCGCCTGCGGTATTTAGGGAGGTGTTAATCCTTAAGCCCTCCGTCTCACCTCCATCGCAACGCTACCGCTGTTATAAGGCCACCGGAGCCCTATATGAAATCAAAAGTCTATACGAAATGTAATATGCAGTATTTATTTCGAAAGGCATGTAGTGTTGTTATGAAATCCAAAGGAATTCATTTTTATAAAGTATGGTTATCTTAGAAAATAGGCGACTGCTTTTTACATCCTGTGTATTTTTGGGGAAAGAATTAAATGATGCACACAAGCGTTTCGTGGCAACGAAAAGAAGAAACGAAATGCTTCTACTAATTAGCACCTAATTACCTACCTTTCCTTAAAAAATATATATGTTTAAACTTTTCGTAAAATATATGTGTTTAATTATTCTTATGCCGTAAGCATATGTTTATAAATTATTTGTTTATTTTTGTTGTCTGCTATGTTGATAATGTAACTGTTTATGAAAGTTTTATATATATTTTTTTTAATTATATACGTTTCGTTAAAGATAAAGATTACCCATCAACCAATAAGCCACTGTTGCATAATATGCACAGAAAGAAGTGTTTTAATATTTTCATATAATGCATGAACTAATAATTTCTTCTGCATATATCAATATGGTACTTAAAATAAAAGGAGTTTAAAATTAAAAAAAGAGGACAATCATTTCTAAAAACTATTTAATGTCAATACTTTTTCGATACGAAAATGTTGAGTCTCCTTTTTTAAGATATTATATTTGTTATAGTTTTGTAAAGGAGTAATTCAGCAAACAAAAGCTTTGAATGAAGTGAGCTATTTTAATATGATTAATTTTAATAAATTAAATTTTCAATAAAAGAATGAATGTTTCTGAAATTTTACATTGAAAATGAACAGAAAATGAAAGTTCTTTCAAAAGTCAAATTAATATATAAACAAATTAAATAATTCTTCATTTTTCTGATGAAAACACTTCTAATTATACTTGGTTCAACGCTTCTTCTTCCGTTTCAGTTTTCTGCTAAGAGATTTATAATTAAATTCCATAGAATACAACATTTCAAATTATTCTGAAGCAAATAAAATCATGATTTTGTTCGTTATTCGATTGAATAATTCCAATTTCTCGCCAATGCTTTGCCTTTGTATTAGGGTTTATTTTTAATTAAACTATTGCAAATATGTGAAAGGAAAATTCAGCTTCCTGTATGGCATTTCTATTGAAAAACTGGAATTGCTCCAGCACTTGAATGAAATTCCTTCAAGTTTAATTAAAGTGTTATTAAAATATGTTATTCAATTAAGAAGTAATTTGTATCGAATTCTTCTAACAATGACAATCTAGTTAAAAGAGAGAATTGATTAGAATATTGATACTGAAAATAAATCCGTTGCTAAATTTCTTAAATACTTATAAGAAATTGCTAGAATTTATACACGCTTTTGATTTTAAGTTATTTATTTGTTTTAAAGTGCTATTTTTTGAAAGTCGACTCACGGATCAACACATTGCTGAAAGAGTCTTTATGAGCAGAATAGACAATAAATATTGGCCAATGAATAAATTTCTTGTTAAAACAATGTTAATAATAAATTTTATTTATTATACTTACTTACTGTAATAATTACTCATTTATTATTATTACATATTGTATTAATACTTACTTATTGTATTAATACTTATAGCATAAAGATAATCAAATAAGTTAAATTAGTAAATAAAGCAAATTTAAAAATAAATTTAAACATACATTACAAAATTTAAACAATGTTTAAGTAGCGCGCAATATGCCGCTGCGTACAACAAACAAAGGAAGTCAATGATAATTCAAAGATAATTTTAAATAATAATAAATTTTATTTATTATATATACTTACTGTAATAATTACTCATTTATTATTATTACATATTGTATTAATACTTACTTATTGTATTAATACTTATAGCATAAAGATAATCAAATAAGTTAAATTAGTAAATAAAGCAAATTTAAAAATAAATTTAAACATACATTACAAAATTTAAACAATGTTTAAGTAGCGCGCAATATGCCGCTGCGTACAACAAACAAAGGAAGTCAATGATAATTCAAAGATAATTTTAAATAATAATAAATTTTATTTATT
>BGPR01005133.1:53788-69056 GCA_013235015.1 Araneus ventricosus
TGTTACAGAATTTTCTTATTTCACTCTTAGTTGGTGGCTTCAAGCAAAAATAAGGTAAACTGTATCCCAAGAATTAAATTCTTAAAAGACAATAGTTTCCACCTTATTCTATTTAAGGATCTTGCTCCAAGAAATTCAAAGGCCGCGGTGGCCTAGTGGTAAGTTCTCGACCTCAGGACCGGAGGGTCGCAGGTTCGAAACCCGATTCCACTGAAGATCCGCCGTGTATGGGACCTGTTGCACGCTAAATCGTACTTAGTGGCCAAACGTCCTCCCGCTGGTGTGGCGTGGAAGTTTGTAGAGGGGGTGCCAGCTCAGGCGTCGTCCTCGTCATCTGACCGCGGTTCAAAATTACTAGGTCCATCCCTAAATAGCCCTCGTGTTGCTCCAAAAACGGGACGTTAACCTAACCAAGAAATTCAAACCAATCCAATCCAACCTATCTTATGACATCTTGTTCCTCTAATGGAAGATTGATTGACAATAACAAGGGTTTTTGTACGGAAGTAGAAATAATTATATCACCGTGGGTGGCAATTTTGAAAGAGAACGAAAACAATTCAGAAGTAAATTATTAAGTGAAAGTAATTTAAGCAAGGATTTAGAAAAATATTTTGTAATGGAATGGTTCGTTATTTCTTTCTATCTTTACATCAAAATCTAAATCCTGAAATAAACTAGATAACTTTATTTGTATACATAGATATTATGAGGCGATATGATGAGGCGTTAATTTGCCTAATTAGATTTATCCTTCTATCTTCAATAGTAAGGGAGTTATAGGAAAATGAAAATACCCCTCACCTTTTCTACCTCCTTTGAGGTGATTGATCAATCTACGAACATGGTTGAGACTTACCCTCGTTACAACATATCAATTCACTGGCTTTTTCTTAAATTTTAAATCCCACACCGACCCAAACAGATGCAAGGCCAATAAAAGCCGACAGAGAAAAAATTGTTTATTAAAATACATCTCAAATAAATTATATTATTAAACTATATTTATTTTTTTGACTTTTAAACTTTAAAAATCTCCAGGTATTAAGATTATGTCCATAAGATAACATTATAAATTAAATCATCACTACCCTTACACATCAATTTAAAACACTGCCATTATATTTTTTAAAATACAATGACAGTTAAAAATATTAATAACAGTGAGAACAAGACAACAGTCACTGTTTCAGAGCGTCACAAATGCCAACGACCCTTTTACAAGCATCGCAGACATTTGTTGCAGCTTCATCAGTCACCTCGCTGGTTCAAATCCAATCCAATTTTTTTAAGTTATCTCGTTCTCGTTCCTAACCATTTTATCTCGCCGCACTCTCCAAGAGCCGCCATCCGCAGAACGAGCATTTCGAACATTTAGCTGACATTTACTGTTTGAATATAACCTATCAGGGCAATATATTATACGATATCTCTACGATGTTGTTTGAGCATAGCAATATTGTGCAGCATCTTGTGCTAATAGGGATTGAATATGGCATGCGTTCAATTGATCATTATGCAGCATCAGCCATATCACGGAATATGATATTGTGAGGCAAATCGCCCGGCGTGTGTACGGCGAAAACAGTCCAAGAAACAGGATAATGGAGAACGACGTCTTATTCTTGAATATTCCGGAAAACATGAAGAACAGATAACAGGAAGAACATAGCACTTGCATAACTTAGCAAAACAATCAGGCAGCAAACCCCTAACACTAACAGTAATAGCACGAGCAATAGCGCTCAGCGTCTAACAGCCGACGAACTCGCAAAGCGTACAAGACTCCAAACAGATTCTTCGAACTCCGAAGACGTTCAAAGGCGATTGTCTCATCTGAGCACCGCCGGTTTTTATACCTTTTTCCGACAGGATGTGATGTCACATAGAATCATCTGGGACATTCTATATATGTTCGCTCCTAATAGGGATAGCGAGAAAATTCTAGCACTTTTGAGGACTTTCATTTTGTCGCCAAGGTCAGGGCAATTGGCTTCCATTCCCCGATAGCTAGTAAGAATCTCTGTAAATGTCTCTTTCCAACCATAAGTCTAACATTGAGGGAAAGCGACATTATATGTTCGTAACAATATGCCAAAAATGTGCTCACAGCTGATTTGTTGCTAGATCAAGATTGACTTCATTCTCCTTTTGGCATAAGCAGAAATTAGCCAGCCTAGGCCGCACGGTACGAAAGACAATCTGTCCATTCTTTCCCTAAAAACACAATAAAAAATACTATACAGACTGCAGACATCGACTGTCGTAAAATGACGCAAAAACTAGGGGGGAAAAAGTTCCCTATTCCTCTTTGCTTAACAGTTTTCAAACAGTCTCCAACTCCTAGATTCGAAACAGCTTTCATTTGGCTGAATCGACAAAGGCTTCCCGTTCACTCAATTGGTGAAGCATGTTCCCTATTGTTTGTAATTGCGCAACCACTTGTTGCAAAAAGAACACAAATACAATCATTATGCCTATCTCTACTGCCATTGACAGCTCCAGTATGAAATATACATATATTGGCTTTTTCGCTGTTAATAAACTCTTTCATTGAATGAATCTGAACAACTACCGCAGACTGAAAGAGACTCATTAGATGTTACAAAAATTTGAATAAATGCTATTCCTCCTATTGGGCTGAAAATTTTCTGGATGAGTTTTTTTTTCTTTAGCCAGGAAATAATAGCACATATGATGCTGCCATATTTGCTGAATGGTCGCTCGCAAAATTGCTCTTCCCATTTGTTACCCCACTTCATGATCCGTGTTTTCTTGGCTCGATTAAAGGTTTTTTTTTATTTCTAATTCAGTTTCTCGTTTGATGATCTAAGAATCTAAAATTTTGCACACATCTGAAACTTTCAGGAAGTTTTATCGTTCATATATACCCGATATGCTGAAAATGCAGCGATATGAATAAAATGTGAATACTTTTCAATATATAAAAATTATTTTATGTTGTTATTGTCATTAGTGAAACGTTTTAAAGCCAATTAAACATTATTTACCCAATAAAGAATTGAAATAACTGGAATTTAGCATTTCTCCTACGTAAACATAAATTTAAACATTTATCATAATTAAAATAATAATTATATTTTAAAAGGCAAGTAGATTTAGACCCATATTGTAATTTGTTTGCTTTAGTTCAACTAGAAGCGGACAGGGAAATCAATTTTCACACATGGATTAAATATATACACCGATATTATAAACTGAAATTTTAAGGAACATAACTGTGAAGTAAAGCACTAAAATGAAACATATTTCAGGCTTCATAATTCATGAACTCCTAATTTTACAAAATGTTTCATGCATTATGCATTAATGCTCCACCAGCAGGCTAATATCGTCTACTACGACCTTTTCCATAAATCTGTAATTGCTTTTGATCAAAACATCGACTAATTAAATTGCCTTAATCAGTAACCGTCTAGACTCTCCTAATGAACCTTCGGGCGATACAGGCATTTAACGTCGCCGCACTTAGCTTAATTGGAAAAGCCGATTGTGTCTCCGAGATTTTTTGAATTTCTCGAGTGACCAGAAAAAAATAGACGTCTGTGTATTTGTTATGGGCTTAAATTCTTTAAGAAGGTAACACAGTTTCAAAAAAGAGCAACAAACACTTTTTATACCAAGTAAATAAATCTCTTGGAGGCATAGTTCCAGTTAATGAATCTTCTGAAATCAGTGCCATTTATGAAGTGTAACAATTGAACGGAAAAATCATGGTCGAAGGGAAGTTAAACGGCATGAATTCAGTGCTTGTATCAGTGCACTTTGCTTAATCGATCTAAACCTACGCGCAATGTGTTGCACCATTGTTTCGATAAGCTTTTATCCTTTTATTTCTTCACCCACCTAGCCGAATAAGGCAAGAGTAGGCACGGTTAAAAAGATTCTGTTATAAATTATTGACGATCGGGAATTGTGCAAGTCAAAAGTTGGTAATTAATATATTATAAACTGTTCAACAATAACAATGGAATAGCGTTTGACGTCATATTGAGGTTTTATTCATTCTTTTGGGTAAGAAGATGCACAGCGGTAAGGTTATCAGAGATTCGAAATCAGTCGCTTATAATAAAGAATACAATAAAATGGCGATTAACGTCATATTGGGGTTCCGTTTAATCTTTTTGGTGCGAAGGCGAACAGCGATAAGGTTATCAGAGATTTGAAATGGACCTTATGCACCGTTTGGGTTCGAGAGTATAGAAAAACAGCTGTGGAGGAATAAACAAAACGATCGGCCTATAAGCGACTCAGAAATAAAAGCAGTTCTGAGTCAACTGTTTAAGACTGACCAATGGCTGCCGCCGGCAGGTCACGTGTCGGAGGATGTGACGTCACATGCATAAGGTCCATTAATCGCTTATAATAATGAATACAATAAAATGGCGTTAGACGTCATATTGGGGTTCCGTTTAATCTTTTTGGTGCGAGGATGCACAGCGGTGAGGTTATCAGAGAATCGAAATTAGTCGCTTATAATAATGAATACAATAAAATGGCGTTTGACGTCATATTGGGGTTCCGTTTAATCTTTTTGGTGCGAGGATGCACAGCGGTGAGGTTATCAGAGAATCGAAATTAGTCGCTTAGAGTAAAGAATATACAATTCTTTGAACAATATTTCTATTACATTTAACGTCTATTTTTTTATATAGAACACAAATTTCATTTTCAGGCTAAAGAGCTCTGGAAATTTTATTCAAAAATTTTTTAAAAAGAATGCTACAACTATATAAGTAAAAAAAAATAGACATATTCTGTGAAACGCAGAATATATTCATAAAAATTTAATCATTTTATGAAATTTCAGAATGTTATTCTGCTCATCGGGAAATTTACTGTATCCTTAGCATCCAAAAATATCAGACAAAACTTTTTATAGCAAATTTACAATAAGAATGCTAATCTACCAGCTTTTGATCCATAATTTGATATAGAACTAAAATTCTCGTAATAAAATCAAACATTAATCTTCTTTGATCTAGCTCACTGTGATTCTGATTTATCGTGTTAACACTTTACCGACCGGCCGTCGATTAATCGACGTTTTGTTCTCAGCGCATACCGACCGGCCGTCGATTATTCGACGTTTGCTCCCCAGCGCTTACCAACCGGTCGTCGATTAATCGACGTTTTGTTCTCATCGTATACCGACCGGCCGTAGATTATTCAGCGTTTGCTCCCCAGCGCTTACCGACCGGTCGTCGATTAATCGACTTTTGACCGATCTGTGGTGACTACGTTTTCCACCAATTCAGCATGCCCTGAAAAAAATTCAGCTGTCGTTTTCTCGAGTGCAGCTGGGTGCGACCAGATTTTCCTGCGAAAAGAGTCGGGATTTTTCATCGTGCAGCTGAGCGGGCGGTGAAAGGGCATAGTATGTTCGAACCGCTACCGGTCGGTAAAGTGTTAACATGAACACAGACGGACAAATAGGCTCCCTTGCGGTGAATTTCGTTCAAAATTTGATAGAAATCAACAATTTTTGGTGCAAAGACCACATACGATATTTCATTTGTTTAACTGTTTCCATTTTTGAGTTATGGTGTTCTCAGATAGACCTACATATAGCCATAATTCTAACAATATTTTTTCTCGCTCAGGAAGTCCAGATACACGGAAATCCATCAAAATCTCGATGTAATGTTGAATATTTTGAAGATCAAAATATTTTTTCTTTCCACACTTCGTATACCAGAAAGCAAAATGCGCGAGTAATTCGTATAACCATAGGGTTGCCATACTTGCCAAGTTTTGATACAGGACGTTTAAGTGCTAAATAAATAAAACATGAAAAAAGTTGGTAGTTAATAAAAAAATTAATAAAGTTTAAGCAATGTAATGAAATGAACGCGTAGATAATAAAAAAAGATGCAAGGCTAATCCTTTTTATTCCATTCATATTTTAAAGGTGATTTTACTTTCTTAATTATATCATTTTCTTCTTTCACATAATAATAAAATTCGGCACAAATCATTTAAAAATTATAATGACAAGCCAGAATTGCTTCATTTGCCTCCATTGACAACCTGTTTATTTCGTCCGACCATTGAATTGACATTAGAGAAAATATTTTCTCTACATTCTCGCATTGTGGGCTGGATTGGCAAATACATATCCGTATAGCTTTATTAAACATAAATTGTTATCAATATACTTTGTATTTGCAAAAACACTTCAGCCATTTCTCTTCCGTAGTCAATTTCATCGTTGTTTTGCAGTTTTGGATCCCACCCAACCGGGGGGAACAAGATTAAACCCCTACAAACTGGTTGAATAAAATCTCAGTCTTGCCAATATCGATGTCTCTTACTTGTAAATAGTACGTTCTATTTCTTCCCATTCACGAACTTGGTTGAGAGTCATTGGAAAACGGGTCAAAAACGGGACAAATAGAAATACGGGACTGAGTAGTGAAATACGGTGACAGTCCCGTATGCATAAAACCCAATCCCACTATAGACGCCTATGGAATGTCTTTTACCACGCCAAGGTGATCTTTGTGCCCACTAGGGTTTCAAAGTTTACTTTGATTTTCGCGAAACTGATTGTTTCTTCATCGTGTTTTGAAAACCTTCCATCTTTATTTACAATTAACAACTAATAACAAATTATTTTCAACTTTAAGACACTCAAGAAGGAATTCATTCTACTTCAAGTCTCATACATACACACAAAAAAAACTACAAAGTAGAAATGTTTACATCCTTATAACAGATTGCGACTCTCGGTCGTCGTCGAAATAGAAAAACTTTACAAAGCACTGCTCGCCAAAAAGCGAAATACTGTCATAGAAAACACTCCCCATTGGCGTCTATAGTGGTATTGGTTCTTACGCGTCGAAATAGAAAAACTTTACAAAGCACTGCTCGCCAAAAATGCGAAATATCGCCAAATATTGTCATCGAAAACACTCCCCATAGGCGTCTATAGTTGGATTGGTTTTTATGCGTCCCGTATATACGGGACATATGGCAACCCTATATAACTATAAAGTCATTAAACAGTATGCCAGTACTTTAAGAAAGAAAAGACCAAGTGGCCTCATATTTTTGTGGTTCAGAGTTAGAGAGAACCAATTCTATGCATGCTTTGTCCATTTTGCGCTAACACTGTCATCATAGTGTAGAACTGTTACATTTTCTGTATAATAAAGATTCAAGTCCATAGTTCAATTCGTATTCACCAGGCAGCAAAAACAATTAGACCACTGTGATTTTTACCGTAGCTGATCAGCTTTGAGATCTGTTTTCTCGCAAATGACTCGCATGAACTTGATTCATTTTAACACTGAAGTCTCCACACACCAATCAAACTTAACTTATAACCACATTATTTATAAAATTCGACTGGCACAATTAAAACAGGTACTGCATCATTCTGATTGGAAATGAATCGTAATCGTACTCTGTTCTCTCCATCTGGTCAACTAAACGCCAATTAAGAGGATTGATGGTCTGCAGACGAACACATCAGATTTATCAGCGCCCCTTCGAGTCATTCATCAGCACAGAATGCCGGAATGGATTTCGCTGGGGCTTGATTCACTGCGATCGGATATCTGTGACGGATTAGTCCAATACTTATCTCGGCCCCAGTTTAATATCCCAGAAACGCAGATCCATGACTAAGTGAAGCACAGTGCGTGAATTATGTGCGGCAAACTATTACTTCGACTCTCATTTAATGATTAAGGGTTAAACGGACAGCTTACCATATTTACATCTATATATGTGGACGAGTTTTCTGTTTTGTTTATTTGTGGTAAAGTAGGACTTCCGCCTTACTTCCGGTGATCATGCTAAGTCAATGGGAATCTTCAAAATTTCAACACTCTATTTGAAGATATTGATTAATGTTTAAAGTATAGTTTCCTAATGTTATGGCTTAAGCATACTTTGAAAATATTAAATTTCATGTTCCGATTGTTGTAGCTCGCAATGTTTACTTAAAATAAGACCCTCATTTTGTGGAAAGGTTGCCATAATTATCCTTTATCGATCTTTTTGGCGCTTTTGCTACTCAAGAATTGGATTTGGCGATCGCTTAAATTGGAGGGCACTGGAAGACGGAAGTGAATGCTCACAACCGAAAGTTTTGTGAAACAAAAATAAACAAATCAGAAAACTCGTCCATAAAACGTTAATGTACGTGGCACAGAAAAGAGGTTTATTTCTCTTTTGCCGATGGCAACGATCGGTTTGAAAAAAATTATTATTAAATTAATTCGACTCTGGCATTTAGTTATTTTACCACATTTACAATATCTATTATTTATCTTATGCCATGGCATTCTAAGAAGAGAATTTACTTATTTACGTTAGATAGATATAAGCACTTTTCCAAAAATGTCACGGAGTCGGGCCTATACATTGAGTGGATCGCAGTGGAAGATATTTGTTCATACTATAGTAAATTTTCTATTCAAAAACCGACTGAAAACTTTCGAAATAGCAAATATCTAGAAATCCTGGGAGATCTACCCTCCATCTTATCCATTGCATCTTGGTTGAAAAATAGCCGCGAGGATATAATCATTACCCGCATTTTAACTCGAATGATCATCACCCCAGCTCTTTTGCACAGATTTGGTCTTCACAACAACCCCTTTTGCTCCGTGTGCAATCAAGAAAACACCATCGAACATATTCTTTTAATCTGCAAGAAGTATTTGCCCCACAGAAGGTTCTTCTGCTTGAAACTCAACCTGAGTCTTCCAATTTTTTCCTCCTACAAAGTTTTTCTCTTTACGATTTGAGGGTCTATTCTGGTACCCCAGTTTGAAGGTTCCTGCGTTAACAACGGAACCCAACCCAACCGGGGGTACCAGAATACACCCCTTGCTCTTCGAAGCTCCATCTTCAGATTTTTCTCCAGATGCTGAAACTCTTTGGTATCTACTAACTGTGACTCTTGGATACAGCCTGCATAAAAACCAATCCCACTATAGACGTCTATGGGGAGTGTTTTCGATGTAATATTTGGCGATATTTCGCTTTATTGGCGAGAAATGCTTTGTAAAGTTTTTCTATTTCGACGACGACTGAGAGATGCAATCTGTTATAAGGATATAAACATTTCTAGTTTTAGTAGTTTTTTTTTTGTGTGTATGTGTGTAACGTAAAGTAAAATGAATTCCTTCTTGAGTGTCTTAAAGTTGAAAATAATTTGTTATTAGTTGTCAATTGTAAATAAAGATGGAAGGTTTTTGTAAACACGATGAAGAAAAAACTCAGTTTCGCGCCAATCAAAGTAAACGCGGAAACCCTAGCGGGCGCAATGATCAACTTGGCGTGGTAAAAGACATTCCCATAGACGCCTATAGTGGGATTGGTTTTTATGCTGACAGCCTTTGCCGCTATAGATCCCAAACAAAACCTACCTTCAAAAATAAGCACTTTTGTTCGATAATGTGTGCTTTTTATCAAAATTATTCTATAAATAGCCAACCTTGTAAATGAAAAGTATGTCTTCTGTTCTGGGTATAGAGGCACTTTCACTTTATATTCATAATTTCCTCAAATTGTCAATGAAATATACTAGTTTGAGTTTCTGACTGCTATTATTGAAAAAACAAAAATGAATTCAATGATCGTACTTTATTAAAACTTCTGCAGTAATTTAAAAGAGAATGAAATGAATTACTTCCATGATAACTGAAAAATTATTTTTAGCGCAAATGTTTGTTTAATGCGAATTATGAAATAAATAATAACAGACACTAACGCAAAAGAAATAAAAATTACCATTACCACATTAGTTGAAAAGATTATTATAGAAACCAGTTAAAATTTAATATTTATTAAAATATTTCTACTTAAATTATATATTTAATTGAAAGTAAAATGAGTAACATATGAATGTATGTAACAAAATTAAAAATTGACTATAAAGTTAGTAATAATTTAATAAAAATTTTTTGAATTTCTTGTCATATAAAAAATAGCGATTTTTTTAGAAAATTTGTTCTGATCATGAATAGTTTGATTTGTGTTTCTGTATATTGCTAATGTTTGTGTGTCTTATAAACAATGTTATATTTTCTTGTGTTTATTCAATGGAATTTTTAAATTTCCGTCGAAAATTTGAAATTGGATTTTTTTCTGCTGAAGAAAAATATCACAGAGCAAAGAAATACACCTATTACAAAAGCAGTTACATTAATATACTTAACTAAAGGTTTTGATAATTAAAATATCAAACGCATATTTAAAAATCAGTTACATTGTAACAGGCAAGCAAATCTCCTCTTCTCCAACATGAACTAGTTCTTTGTTATTATCTTCTATATGCAAATTAAAAATCTAAATATCAAGCGAGAACCAGTCCAGTATTTTCGAAACAATAGAACAAAATTTTTTTATATTGTGATGCAATTATATTACGCACATCGGTCGCAAAAGGCTATTTCTCAATGAAGCAAGTCCTCCTTCATCGAATAGTGGACAAACGTGCCGGTAACGTCCACCCCCTCTACTTCGAGCAGCCTTTGTCTGGCGGCAACAATCAGACGTCCCATACATCAGACGCCGCCGGCAACTGCTGCTGATTTTGCACAACCCCTTTGTATCGCAGAGCTGCTTTCTTGGGACTTGTGGCAATAATGTATTACGTAATTGTGGAAATGAATAAATCTCCAGAAGAGTCATTCGAGGCTGATCTTCAGTTCAGTTACCGTTCTGAGGTTCGAAATCATTGGTGAAGTCATTTCGATGGCGCATTAACCCCTTAAGTCTCGCGCCCGTCATATTGACGTGTATGGAATTATAGCATTTTTGTCATTTCGATGGCGCATTAACCCCTTAAGTCTCGCGCCCGTCATATTGACGTGCATGGAATTATAGCATTTTTGTCATTTCGATGGCGCATTAACCCCTTAAGTCTCGCTCCCGTCATATTGACGTGCATGGAATTATCGCATTTTTGGGCTTATAAACTAAAATTTAATCATTCATTAGCTTTATAATTTGACACAAAAATTCCGTAGAATCCACAAGCATCTCAAGTATTCTATGCCTTCTTAGATGAATGAAAACGACAGCCCCTTTCCAAAACAGGAGGGGTCAGCTTATTAGAGAGAAAAAAAAAATGCGAGACTTAAGGGGTTAAGGAAAGTCTGGTAGTTTTGATTTGTTTTACTTCATAGAAATGCAGGTGACGGTCTGAGATTTCATTTGTGTTTTGAGAACGAGATGAAATATATTCAATACGCAGTATTTTAAAGAAATTACAATAATGACCATGCTAGTCTAAAAGAAGTATAGCTCTAAAAAAAGAAAAAGAAAAAAAAACAATAAATTTTATTTTTAAAATTTTTTGTAAGTGAATTTGCTTTGAAGCACATAATTTATTATTTTAAAATCCAGATTGCCGACATTTGAAGAAATAATGAAACCACACGGAGTATTTTTCATAAACTTTAATTAAAATATCCATCATCTGCATGTGAATATGTTGACATGATAATATTTTTAAGCTTGCATATTTTCTTTAAATTTCGTAATCTAAAAATCGTTATGCACAGAATGTAACGGCTGGTAATCAAGCCAGACAAAGACAAGACAAATGAATCGAACCTAGAACATTATCATACTACGATATTTCGTACTGAGATCGGAATTTTTTTTAATGCCACTGTTCACTACAAACTTCACACTTTTCTCCAAGTATATATTCCTAACAGCAAGAATCAATAATTTACCAAAAACCCGATCACCAGAAAGAATTATGCCCATTTCGGTAGCCATAAAATTGTTTCATCAGTCCATTATATAGTGGGTCATGGTGGCCTAGTAGTAAGGTCTCGGCTTCAGAGCCGGAGGGCCCCAGGCCTGAAACCCGATTCCACCAAAGATCCGCCATGTATGCGGGCCTCTTGCAAGTTGAATCATACGTAGGGCGTCAGCTGTCCTTCCGCTGGTGTGGTGTGGAAGTTTGGACAGGGAGGTGCCATCTCTGGTGTAATTCTAGTCGTCTGACCTCGGTTCTAAATTATGGTGTCCATCCAAAAATAGCAATTGCGTTGCTTCAAAAGTAAACTAAACTAAAATTCAACTAAATTAAATTCAACTAAACTAAAATTCAACTAAACTAAATTCAACTAAACTAAACTAAAATTCAACTACTCCCTAGATCAAGAACCAGCAATTTACCGAAACCCCGATCGCCAGAAAAAATTATGCCCATTTTGGAAGCCATAAAATCATTTCCTCCAGTCCATTACAGGTTCGACGGCCCCTTAAAAAACCACAAAAACGGCTTCAGCCACCTCCTCGCACCCTTTCTTCCCGAAACAATGCCACTTTGCATAATGTAATCGAACACAAACTTTAATGAAGTGCGGACTGCGTGTAAACAGCCTCATCCCGACCCCCGGGGGCTTTCCACTGTTCTCTTTTTCCGAAAAGGGGCGGGGGAAAGCAGTCATTTTGTTACACATATCGCCCGTTTGGGAAGATTTTTATGGACGTTTCCGTGTAATGACACGTTGAAAATGTCATTTATAATAACTCCAGTGGCCGCAGGGAGTTGAGGTGGTGTTCGCAGTCTACGGATGGAGATGAAATTGCTTGTGGCGAAAGTGCTCGCAAAATGCTAACGAGTTGCTGCATCGAGTCCTGGAACGTTAAGTGAATAAAAGGAAAATTGGTTCGCATTCAGAGATGATATTGATTTTCAGTTAACTCCGAATCTGATAGTTTTACTTCTTGTTTGCAAATTAGCGGTTTAAACGTTGTCTCTGTCACCTGACTTGTTGCGACAGGTTGTACTCGTAAAATAGTTTCTACGACTAAAGTTGAGATTCAAAGGAATGATAAATGAGAATAGTACAAAGTTTAAATGATGATTGTTTATTGGCACGCGTAAGCAGATAAAATAATGATATTACCAGCAGTTAAATAGAGAGATAAACTTGTGCAATGTGTTCGCGGGGTGGCATTAGATTGGGATAATAATAATTACTTTTCTAAATTAAAAGTTCCGCTTGTTTAAGTTGGGTAATTTTCTTCTTTTCTATTTTTGAATTTTCCAGCTTCACACACAATCTTTAGACAAACTAAACTAGATGTTTAACCTTCCAACTGGCGCGCCTGCACAAATTTTATGACATATCGTGCATCGTATTGCATAAATGTATCGTGTTGTTTTACAAAAATAAATACAACTTTTATTTAAATTATCAGTATTTATTAGCTTAATAGTAAACAAAGATTTTATGAATAAAAATTGCACTTAAATTTATAAAAGAACGATATAAATATGTAATACGATGCGCAATGCAAGTATCTCTTGAAAACGCGCGCCCGCTGGAAGGTTAATAATGCTTTCGAATGTTTTACGATTTTTTTTCTCTTTAGAACTGATTATCTCCTAGCTTCCTAGAAATGTTCTGTTTTGCTCTCTAATTAAAGAAAAGCAACAGAATCTTTGAATAGTACTGTCAGTTTTAAGTATATTGAGCTGAAGCTATGATGGATATTTGCAGAAAAATAATTAATAATTTTATTTTATATGAAAATTTAAAACCTATTAAAGCTGTGTCTTAAGGGTCTATTCTGGTACCCCCGGTTGGTTGGGAAGTGTTTCCGTTGTTAACGTTAGAGGAAAAGAGTGACGTCTCTAATACATAAGTAGACCGTTAAGCAAAATTCTCTCTTTTTTTGACACTACGGGAATAGCGCACGGCACATAGAACCGATTGTCATCGTGTCAAGTATGGATGTCATGAATTAGCAGTTGGTGCAGGTGATTTCCAGAAGGTCTTAAAACTGTTCACGATGAGCAGTGTAGTGGCCGTCTGTTCATCATTCATGACGATCATATGGAGCTGGTGAGGCAGCGCAATATGATGAACCACCGTTTGATGAATACGGAGCTTAGCAGACACTTCTTGCAGAAACCCTTATCCTTCAAGCCATATCACACGAGCAAAAATTTGCCAACCCAACTCTCAACTCAACCGTAAGTTCAACTCAAAACTTGAGAATTGAGTTTAATCTGCCGTCTGATATGGAAGTTGGGGTTGAGGAATATACACTCGACCCTGTCGATTTCTCGCGACAGAGTTGACCCAACCTTGTATCTGAACCAATCAGATGAATTGTTGACTGCTTTCGTCATAACACACAACGTCATACTCAAAGATGGCGGCTCCCACGAAGTGGTCGTTCCCCAGCTGATATACATTGCCTCATATTTCTCTTTATTAACCTTCCAGCGGGCGCGCGTTTTCAAAAGATACTTGCATTGTGCATCGTATTACATATTTATATCGTTCTTTTATAAATTTAAGTGCAATTTTTATTTATGAAATCTTTGTTTACTATTAGGCTAATAAATAAAGATATCATAAATAAGAGTTGTATTTATTTTTGTAAAACAGCATGATATATTTATGTAATACAATGCATGATATGTCGTGTCCGCTGGTAGGTTAATAACGTGTATAGAATCAAAATAAGCGACAACAACAAACAACCACGAATAAGACTTTCGCCAAGAGTTATATTTCTGACGGTCGGAAAATAAAAACTGCTACCAACTCCTTACCCAACGCTGGCAACCCTAGTTCGGTTGAAATTGGGAACAGAGTTGGAGATACAGGGGTCTATTCTGGTACCTCCGGTTGGGTTGGGTTCCGTTGTTAACGTGCAGAACCCAACCCAACTCCCAATCCAACCGGGGGTACCAGAATAGACCCCACAGTTGAGTTGGCGGTTGCGTTGACTGTATTTTTGTCCGTATGATAAGCGCTTTAGAGAAATAAAAATACCTCGAAGTACTTATTGTACCGGAGATTGTGCGCCAGGTGGGTGCCGAAGGACCTGACATGTGAACACACACTTGTCATAATTTATCTCCTCTCCTAGGAAGGAGGCTTCAGTAATACCGGAATACAGAAGAAAAAACCCGCAGGATCTCAAGTGTCTCAACTCCAGGTTTGAATTAATTGAAAAGTAGCTGAACGATTTCTGCAATTGTAATTAATATTTTCATGGAACTAAGTTTCCTTTTTGTTTATGGACCTTGGGAAGTTTATTTTCTAAATAAACCTCTAATAGCTGTTGATTCAGTCGTTCTCAAAAAGTATTTGGGGACTTTTGGGATTTTAAGCAAATTTTTTGACAGTTTAGAAATAGAACAAAAGTAAGCGCAATATTTTCTATTAAGTAAAAGATAAGAAAATAACTTTTAGGATTTAGTCTAAGTAAGCGCAATATTCTGTTAAGTAAAAGATAAGAAAAT
>BGPR01005133.1:70818-80870 GCA_013235015.1 Araneus ventricosus
ATCTGGGGTTTCGAAGAATTGAAATGTCGGTCAGGAACATTATTAAATCCTCTTCATGGTAAACTAATATATTGATGTTAGAATAAACAATATTAATAAAGAAACTAACAGAATTCGTAAATTGTAGTAAAGCTATAAAAATCATCAAAAAATTATGCTAAATAAAGATTTAAAAAAGAAGGAAACATTTATAGATAATTTTTGTAAGAATATAGAAGATTCTAAGGGGTGGCCGAAATTTTAAGATTTAAATGACTTCGTGCATGATTTTCAGTACAAAAAAAGAAAAGAACATATTTTTTATGAATAATCTTTTCCTACGAAAAAAAATTGACAAAGAAGTTTTCTGTAAGAGATGAATCTCTTTTGACTAGATCTGTAGATTCACTTCAGCGAAATAATCATATTCAAATACTAAATGTAAGAAGTCTGAAAATTACAAAGGAATTTTAATTTATCATGTGCAGATACTGAATTATTGATCTCAAAATCGAGTTGAATGTTATTCAGCAGGTCTAGACTCACAGATATATTATACAATACTGTAGAGTGGGACTCTACTACTTGGGAGTATTCTGTAGCCCAGTTTGACTTAGTAGTTCAAACATGTTACCTTCCGATATCAATCCCAGCTATGAACATTGCACATGAAGATCTTACGCGTGTTAGAAAGGGTAATGTTTCAAGCTTGGTTATAAATGTTAGGGTTCACGTTATTGAAGTGTGGAAGGACTGAGAGTGATTCTCATCACGAAAGACTCCATGTGCGGCACCAATTTATGCATTAGTGTGTTATGCTTCTCTCTTTTGAAATGATGACACCAGATTTTAGAAAAAAAATACATCTATTTACGCGCTCACAAAAAATAGAAACGATGCACACTTTAGAAATTAGTGCAGAACGTCGCACTGAGAAACTAGAGCTCTTTCAAACCAACAAACGAAAAACAAGCCAGAGATATCACCTCCTCCTTCGTTAGATCGAAAGCCATCTGACGTGTGTTTATGTAGTGGGATTGCTTTTCCTCAACCATCGCCAACAGTGGCTAAACATCGAAAAGTGGCTTCTGACTAAGCATTCTGCGAGGAGATCGTTGCTAATGCAAACCGTTAGAAAATGAATACCTTTTCTCGATTTATTAGTTACTGGCTCGTAATAGTTTTAATAAGGTGCGCTGGGTGTATGATTCTGGAAAATTCATATAGGCAACCCTATCATAGAGCAGAACTCAAATCGAGATTTTAAACTGATAAATCAAGGGGTCTATTCTGGTACCCCCGGTTGGGTTGGGAGTTGGGTTGGGTTTCGCACGTTAACAACGGAACCCAACCCAACCGGGGGTACCAGAATAGACCCTCAAGTCATGCCTCTTTCGATCATAAGGAATTCTGCGGTATAATTTAAAACTGGCCAACAATCTGAGCTTTCATAATGTTAACTGTTACCATTTTCATAAATTTAAGTGCACACACTACTTTTATTGACAAAAAATATGATTTATCTAAAAAAGGACTGCTTTGGATAATAACAAATGGTATTTGTTTCCCTATTTCTGATATCAATAATGTCTCAAAGAGCCCACAATTTTTATGAATGACCAGAATATTGTAGTAAACTTTTCTGTGGCCGAATCGGATATATGATGTACCCAGCAGCGGCCTTCCTAAATCGATGGTCTTTCCAGCCATTGGCAGTTTCGTAAAATAAAAGAATAAAAAATAATCCTACAGGCACCACCAATATATGACCTACCCAACATAAAAAAAAAAAAACTTTCAGGCATGGCCGGAAGATTTTCTATAGAGATGTCAAGATCAAGGTTTCCAGCGGTCATCCTAAAAACCAAGATAAGTGCCACTTAATCCTATTTTTATATTTTGTGAAACTAAATTAAACTAAAAAAAAAAAATGTTATGAAGTAAATTTTAAAACATCAAATAATTTGATTTGCGGGAAATGTAACGGTAAATTTTAAACTTCAGATAATTTAAATTGTAACTTTTGAAATATACAATTTCTGTTATCAAATTATTAAGCCCAAGAAGAGTATAGAAAATAAACTTTAGGGATAGTGAAATGTATTCATAAATTAAATTGTAACAATGGCAAATTATAATTTTAGACATCAAAGTATTAAATAAAAAAAAAAAGGAAAGGAAATTTAAGATATTCAAGAATTGTGATGAGGATAAAAATATTGAATTTAAAATAATTTAACATGTTGGAATGTTTATGATGAAATTAGAACTAAAAGGTTATAGTTAAAATTTTATATTATATGCTGTTTTGAAATTGTAATTATATTGATTGTCTAAGCAAATCCATAGAAGTTTTGTTATAATTTTCTTATATAGAACATCTAAGTATTTATAAAGTGTTATTTCCTTTTTGAAATGTTCTGACTTCAGTAATTATGCATTCTTGCTACAAAGAATCAAATGCATGATGTTTAAAAGTAGTGGTAACATTTGTTTCCATATGAACAATTTAGTTGTTATAATGAAATGAGTTATATATGTTGGTAAAATTATATGTAATTGGCTGAGTAAAATTTTAACATTATAAGGAGATATTTCTATTAATCTAAAATAACAATTAAAGTTTTAATTTAGAGATGGCCACTCATATAATCCTAGAATGATAAGTTTAATATTTAAAAATTTTGAATAGGCTGTAGGGTAAAAATATGGATTCATAAATGAACATTAATTAAAAATCTGTTTGAGAAAGGGTCGACCCTAATACTGATGACTTACCTTAAGGATTGTTATGGATGTCAAGATTTAAAAATTTCTTGTATGTGTGTCAATAATATGTCTGTATTTATGTGAAGAAGGTAACTTAATAAATTAATTAGGTTTAAAATTTGGCTTTGTTTTCCTTGTCAATGTGTAAGCACTGAGAAAGAAAGTGTCAGGGTTATATTGCGGGTTTTAGATTTTTTTCTAAAATAAAACACAACGCTTTGGGTTAATCACTTTTCTAATTTATATTTTGGTAAATATGAATGTTATTAAAGGATATTTGAGATAGAAGCTAAGTTGAAAATGCATCTTATGCCTGTTGCTAAAATTTCATTAAGTGATGATGTTGAACAGTAGTTGAGAATTTGTTTGATATTAATTGATGTTAGGGTTATGAGATTTTAAGATTACTGATTTGTATGATGTTCATATTGAGATTAAATAGCAGTAAATTTTGAACTAATTAAGCAACAGGTGTAGTTACATTCTAAATTACTGAAACTTCTAGTTTTTAAATGAGTAAATGATATAATAGAGATTCTTAATATCCTTAATCTAATAATTTGTTTAGTAATACTTGAATGCTTTTGAGTCAAGCAAAGGATCTCTAGAAATTTTTAATTTGGTTATGCTTATGTAGTTTGAGGAATTGCGAATTACCTTTTTGAGTTATTGTTGTGGAGTATATGATTTTGGATATAGAGTAGATTAAACAAACAATCTATTGTTTCTTCTAAAACAGTAAATAAGGTCAAAATCAAATTAAAACCTCACAATAATATCTGGAACATGAGTCTCCGAATTCCATTTCTGAATGTAATGGATACATGAAGCATGCATCCATTATAGGCGGGGGAAGTTTAATAGTTAACTCAAATAAGTTTCTCCAACGGAAATTTCACAGAAAATGTATACACTATAACATCAGTTTGTACAAAGATATTCAACAAGTGACTATGTAACAACCACTTGATGGTCAAGAGTAACGGTGTTATGAAAACGAAATTCCTTTCAAGAAACAGAATGCTCCTCTTTCCCAGCAAACTGCTTGTAATTAAACTAAACTAAACTAAACTAAACTTCGCATCGTCAAGTTACTCCATCATCGTTGATCATCTTTTCGGTCCTGGAAAAGACGATTGAAGCTGAAGTGAAGAGAAGAGGGCCCTTCTGCTGTCCAGTGGGGCGAGTGCCAGGGCATTGCTCCCCAGGAGTATCGTCCGGTAATTCGATGTGTGTGCCCGTTAATTATCCGTCCCTGATTAGGGAGGCCTAATTGGTGTTTTAACGAGCCGCTATTTAGGATATTATCTTCTCGGATGTTTCGAGGAGAATGCCCCGGCGATGAGTAAAAATATCCGCCGAGCTCGATTTCAGACCTTCGGCAAGGTTCTTGTTCTCGCCCAGCGCTGATTAAAGTTGGCGAGATTTATGGCGCGAAACGGTGCATCGAAGAGGCAGGAAGAGAGTTTTGCGCTTTAGCTGTCAAGTTGTACCGAATGAAATAAGGACTAGGGATGGGTGTTATTGAAAAAACAAGCGGTTTTCGGTTAACGGGTTTTTTCCACCTCCGGTTTCAACCTGGCGGTTAAAACCGCTCAAAATAACCGGTTTTCGGTTTTTGTTTAAAAAAAGAAACAACTTTTGTAATGAAAATTTATTATTAATAATAATATACAATAACTAAATAGTATACAATAAGTAATATGCAATAAATAAATAGAAAAATTTCCCAATTTATTTGATTCCATATCGTATATAGTCTATAGCCCTTGAAAAAGTGGAATAGTACACAATAAGTAATATACAATAAATAAATAGAAAAATTTCCCAATTTATTTAAATCCATATCGTATATAGTCTATAGCCCTTGAAAAAGTGGAATAGTATACAATAAGTAATATACAATAAATAAATAGAAAAATTTCCCAATTTATTTGAATCCATATCGTATATAGTCTATAGCCCTTGAAAAAGTGGACTAGAATGGATTCCTTGTATGTTTAATTCGATTCTATCAGAGTTTATTTCGTGGTTTTTACTTTCTTTGAATTATCATTGACTTTCTTTGTTTGTTGTATGCAGCGGCATATTGCGCGCTACTTAGACATTGTTTAAATTTTGTAATGTATGTTTAAATTTATTTTTAAATTTGCTTTATTTACTAATTTAACTTATTTGATTATCTTTATGCTATTAGTAAGTATTAATACAATAATTAAGTATTAATACAATATGTAATAATAATAAATGAGTATTTATTACAGTAAGTATAATAAATAAAATTTATTATTAACATTGTTTTAACAAGAAATTAATTCATTGGCCAATATTTATCGTCTAATCTGCTCATAAAGACTCTTTCAGCAATGTTTTGATCCGTGAGTCGACTTTCAAAAAATAGCACTCTAAAACAAATAAATAACTTCAAATCAAAAGCGTGTATAAATTCTAGAAATTTCTTATAAGTATTTAAGAAATTTAGTAACGAATTTATTTTCAGTATCAATATTGTAATTAATTCTCTCTTTTAACTAGATTGCCATTGTTAGAAGAATTCGATACAAATTACTTCTTAATTGCATAACATATTTTAATAACACTTTAATTAAACTTGAAGGAATTTCATTCAAGTGCTGGAGCAATTCCAGTTTTTCAATAGAAATGCCATACAGGAAGCTGAATTTTCCTTTCACATATTTGCAATAGTTTAATTAAAAATAAACACTAATACAAAGGCAAAATATTGGCGAGAAATTGGAATTATTCACTCGAATAACGGACAAAAACATGATTTTATTTGATTCGGAATAATTTGAAATGTTGTATTCTATGGAATTTAATTATAAATCTCTTAGCAGAAAACTGAAACGGAAGAAGAAGCGTTGAACCAAGTATAATTAGAAGTATTTTCATCAGAAAAATGAAGAATCATTTGATTTGTTTATATATTAATTTGACTTTTGAAAGAACTTTCCTTTTCTGTTCATTTTCAATGTAAAATTTCAGAAGCATTCATTCTTTTATTGAAAATTTAATTTATTAAAATTAATCATATTAAAATAGCTCACTTCGTTCAAAGCTTTTGTTTGCTGAAATACTCCTTTACAAAACTATAACAAATATCATATCTTATGAAAGGAGACTCAACATTTTCGTATTGAAAAAGTATTGACATTAAATGGTATTTAGCAATGATTGTCCTCTCTTTTAAATTGTAAACTCCTTTTATTTTAAGTACCATATTGATATATGCAGAAGAAATTATTAGTTCATGCATTATATGAAAATATTAAACACTTCATTCTGTGCAGCTTTTACAGTGTGACCAGTAATTAACGCGTTGAAAAGAAATGTCAATTTCTCGAAAACTGTTTGGCGTATCAAGTTCAAACTTGGCGATTAGATTCAGTGCGTTGGCGGATTTTTTTTGCGTAGTCTCATTGAGTTGGCTTTTGTTGTTTATTTTTCAGTGAAAATGTCGAGATATAGCGTTTCTGAGCGCATTTTCATTGTTGAAATGTATTATTCGAACAACAACAGAACAATTGTGACTCAAAGAAAGTTTGCGACTGAGTTTAAGCTTAAGACAACAGGTCCGAGTGTGGCGACAATCAATCGTTTGATTCAAAAGTTCGAGAGAACAGGTAGTGTTTGCGACGACATGTTTGGCAATGTGGGACGACCGCTGAGCGTCAAAACGCCTGAGAAGATTGAGAGAACATGCCTCATCGTACCAATGAAGTGTTTGATCTGCTTGAAGAGCACTTTAATGAGCGGATTGTGGCTTTAGGGTACCCCAAATCGAAAAAAATATGGGCATTGATTGGCCACCCTATTCTCCTGACCTGAACCCCTGCGATTCATTTTTGTGGGATTATATCAAAGACAAAGTTTACGCTGGAAACCCCCAGAGATTCGAAGACCTGAAAACTGCGATTCAAACAGTTATTGAAATCACTGAAACTTCGACTCTTCAGCGAGTGATGCAGAATTTCGCTCTTCGTTTGCGCCATATTATAGCTATAGATGGAAGTCACATCGAACATGTAATCAACTAATTCCCATGTATTGTACTTTGTTTCAGAATTTAAATAAAAATTTTTGAATCAGTAGTTTTCGAGAGATTAATTTCTAATATCAGCGCGTTAATTACTGGTCACACTGTATTTTAAGTACCATATTGATATATGCAGAAGAAATTATTAGTTCATACATTATATGAAAATATTAAACACTTCATTCTGTGCAGCTTTTATTTTAAGTACCATATTGATATATGCAGAAGAAATTATTAGTTCATGCATTATATGAAAATATTAAAACATTTCATTCTGTGCATATTATAGCAACAGTGGCTTATTGGTTGATGGGTAATTTTTATCTTTAACGAAACGAAAATAATTTTAAAAAACTATATAAAACTTTCATAAAAGTTAATGCAGTTACATTATTAACATAGCAGACAACGAAAAAATAAACAAATATTTTATAAACATATGTTCACGGCATAAGAATAATTAAGCACGTATATTTTACGAAAAAATGTAAACATATATATATATTTTAAGGAAAGATAGGTAATCAGGTGCTAATTAGTAGAAGCATTTCGTTTTTTCGTTTCGTTGCCACGAAACGCTTTTGTGCATCATTTAATTGTTTCCCCAAAAATATACAGGATATAAAAATCAGTCGCTTATTTTCTAAGATAACCATATTTTATAAAAATGAATTCTTTTGGAATTCATAACAACAGTACATGCCCTTTGAAATAAATACTGTGCAGTGGGTTGGTTTCCATTATAATGTGGGCACTTTTAAATTTGCATATTTTTTCAAATATCTACCGAAATTCTGCATGGATTTTCTTAGAATTTCTAACATGTAAAGATTAGGCTTGAACTCACATTTTTCAGTGAAGATTCGCTCAGGAGAGTATTTAGGGGACCGACCAGAAAAGGATGAAGACAAAAAAAATTTCGACTCATTCCGTTTCAATGAAAGCTGATAACGAGATGAAACTTCCATCAATGATTATGTTTGATGTGCATAATATTTATGTGAATTTTCGTAAACATATCACAAATATTCGGGAAGATATAAAGGTTTCTTTAAAAAATTCCAAATTTTTCCGCATGTTTTTTGCTTATAACTTGCAAAGTTTTAAACCAAATTGTATGAAACTTGCAGAATACGTGACAATAGGTTAGAGAAGCATTGTCTTAAAATTTGAAGCAAATGCTTTGAATATTAAAGGAAATATGAGTATTTTTAGTAAATTATTTTTTACTGCGCATGTGTGAAATGTAGCGTAATTTTACTTTTATGACTTTAAAGCCAGATATATACGGCAACTTATATAAAAATTCCAGTTGAATACCATCAGTATTCAGAAAGATATCGGCATTGCAACTTGGTGAATTTCGGTACACTCTTAGAGAAGCCAAATGATGAGGGTTCTTGCACAAACTGATATTTTTTAAGCTTGCATCTTCGAATAGTAATCGTCGAACTGTAATTTAAATTATGAATTTAACTTATAAGTTTACATGAGTATTCGGGATATTCAACTCTCATAAAATTCAATATTACTGTTCGAAAAGGTTTCTGTCAAATTTTGGACAAAATCCGTCCACGGGAAGTCAGTCTATCTGTCTGTCTGTGTTCATTTGAACACGATAACTCAGAAACTTAAGTAGCTAGATGGATAAAATTTGATACACAGTTTTATCATCAGAAATGTAGGTTCGTATCAAATTTCGGTCTAAATCCGTGAAAAGATTGACTATCTGTCGGTCTGTATAATCAGATAATTGTGAACACGATAACTCTTTAACCCTCTTACATAGATAAATAACAATTGACATGTCGTCTTCTTATCTTAATTGTAGATATGTCTCCAACTTTGGTTTCAATCGGTTGAAAAAAAGGCTTTCGAATCGCATAACGATTTTCTTTATCTTACGCAAAGCCATTTGCGTATTGGCG
This sequence comes from Araneus ventricosus, assembly GCA_013235015.1. NCBI lineage: Eukaryota > Metazoa > Arthropoda > Arachnida > Araneae > Araneidae > Araneus > Araneus ventricosus. Next base: position 79,552 of record BGPR01005133.1, read on the forward strand.
AGAATCCGCCTTTCGCCTTGGCGCGTCAAGGGAAACTCGTTTTATGCCGTTTGCCTTATTTTTTTCACCACCTGTGTTAGGGAATCGTCCATGTTATTGCCGCTCTGAGTATTTTTCTCCCACTCTCGTTAGGAGGGACACGAGAAAGTTTTGGTGAGACCACTCCCTCTGGTTTATTATTCTATGTGTTCGTTTTATTAGATTACTTTAACTATATTGATTTTTTATCAGAATAAAATAAACCATTACCTGTCCACTTTTCGTGTCTTATTCATTAGGAACTTAAACGTCCCGTATCAGTGCTCGGCAGTTATGGCAACCCAATGCATTGAGGATCTACCAAAGTCCTCCGTGTTTAATTACCATATGCGCATTAAATCTGATATCTTGGGCCATACATCTCTACTTTGGTTCGTCGTGGAAGTTTGGAAAGTGAAATGGCAGCGAAGTGTCTTTCATTCATCCAACCACAGTGAAAAATACGATATCAATACTCCTGAAGCCTCAATGCAAGCACAAAACGGATAAATTAATCTAAGAAAATAAATAATTCCGACTTGTTTATTACTCCTCCCGAACATCTATTTTAAAGTACACACCTATCTGATTCATTTCAATCTAGTAAAAGTTCGGGCAACTTGGTAATTTCTTTTAAAATAAAGGTTTATTCAGTTTAAAATGGATTCTACAAATCTTGGTCAGTTTTTTAAAGCTTTTCATTTTGTATCTAGAGCTTCGAAACAGAAAAACGCAAAATGAAGGGAAGCGAAAACTTAACATCAAAAGTGTCATAATTTTGATTTACACCGCCCATGAAATCGTATTTTTTATATTACATTACTACCTTGTCTCATAGTTTGATAAAAGATTATATAAAAAATCAATCAATGAGTGATGTGACCACAATATCCTTTTCCATATATTTTTTCATAGGGATGTTCTATTGAAGAAGTAGCAAATTAAAGTATTCGACTACATATTCATATGTTACGGCTGAAGCAAGAATGAAAGGTAAATCTACGTTTAACCGGTTAAAGTGGGGATACCAAGGCTTTGCGGCTAAGATTTCCCAACGATTCCACCTTTAACCTAGGATTGGTTAGACCCAGTTTTAGCCGTTAAAGGTGGAAGCGTTGAAAAATCTTCAGGCTTTAGCCGCAAAGCCTTGGTAATCCCCACTTTAACCGGTTAAACCTAGGTTTATCTTTCATTCTTGTTTCAGCCGAACCTAGGTTTAACCGGTGAAAGTGGGGATTACCAAGGATTTGCGGTTAAAGCCCGAAGATTTCCCAACGCTTCCACCTTTAACCGACTAGGAT
>BGPR01005134.1:8755-40729 GCA_013235015.1 Araneus ventricosus
AAGGCTTCTTAAAAAGGTGGTATGGCTAAAGTGTGGTAAAGGCTTCTAGTATGACTAAGGTGACCATTTATCCCCCCCCCTCTGAAAACGGCACATCTGCTAATTCTTAGGTGATAATATGTGTATTCAAGAAAACGCATATTTTTTCAGTTTTTATTTATTAATGAAAAAAATAGAAATGAACATGTGAAAATAATTTATGTGATCTTGTAGTATTTTGAAGAACAAATTTTTACTTCAATATACAGGGTATACCCAAATGAAGTGACACATTTCAAAAATTAAATTAATCTGAAAACGTTCGAACAGCGAATTTTTTTTAAATGAGAGCGCATCTCAAAAAGTTTTTTTTTCAGATAGGTAACATGCCATTTCGGTGGTCTAGGGGATCGTAAATGGATGGAAATCAAAAATTTGTTTAGAGCCATTATCTGAGAAAATATTAAAACTGGAAGAAAAATAAAAGCATGCATTTGTAGGGAATTTTACGCTCTTTAATTTGTTAATTCACATGTAGTGTGAAAACTGAAGAGTTTTCGTGATAATAATAATAAAATAAAAAAAAAAAAGACCAGAAAACACGCGTCGGCTTCTGCTGATCGGTAGCCATTGCGTACGTAATTTTCTCACTGTAACAAATTTGGAACGGCGTAACGCCGCGTTATCTATCTGAAAACAAAACTTTCTGAGATGCGATCTCATTTTTAAAAAAAGTCGTAGTTCCAACATTTTTTTTATTATTAATTTTTGAAATGAGTCACTTCATTTGTGTATACCCTGTACTTGATGTTGATTCCAAATAAGAATAAAATTCTAGGCAAAATTTAATAAAATTTACTTCGGTAATTAAACTTTATTTATGGATTGCGACTTACAGCTGAGCTTTTTTTCGCTCGTTCGCAACTTATTCATAAGAGAAAAGACCATTCGAATTCTTGTGAAAGTGTTTGAGCAATTGCACCCAGCAACTTTCGGTTTGAAACATTTCCAGTGTTTCATTCTGCTTTTTTTTGCTGTGTAATGTAGTTAGAAAATAAGTGCCAACTAGCAGGTTCCTGATCGACTTGCGAGGCGTATAGCACATGCTTCGTCATCGCCGCTCTACTAGGCACTACTATCGGATTTTCTTCCACTTCTTTCGTTTTTACTTTCTCGTATACAAAGAGAAATTATTGTAATCGTCGAAAAATTCGAACTCGAGATTTTGACGAATCTCCACGTTTCAGAACTCTCCAAAACACAATTTTAGAATTATATCTGTGTGTCTGTCTGCGAACATGATAACTCGAAAACTATTAGAGCTACGGGGATGGTATTTGGTTTGTGATCTTTACACATAGTTTGTAGGTTTCTCTCAAATTTTGGACTAAATCCGTCTACCGGAAGTCTGTGTGCCTGACTCTCCGCATTCATGTGAACACTATAACTCAAAAACTTGAATAGCTAGATGGATAAAATTTGGTACACAGTTTTATCGTCATTAATGTAGGTCCGTATAAAATTTTGGGCCAAATCCGTCAAAGGGTGGACTGTCTGTCGGTCTGTATAATCGCATACTTGTATCTCATAAGCCCTTTGGCTCAGATAAATAAAACTTGGTATCACGGATGCTACCATTAATTATAGATCTGTGCCCAATTTTCATCTCAATCCGTTAAAAAAACAGGTGTTCAAATTGCATATTTAGTTCAAAATGCACATTACGACTATGTATTGGTGAGCGTTTCGCTTATTTTGCTCAAGTTAATATGGTTGGCGTCTGACCTTGGCAGTCTACAAAGGAAATTGTATCGAGCCGCAAACACACGCTTCGGAAATTATGGCAACCCCCCAAAACGAAACTTTTTTCTGACATTCTCCAGATGGACGCCTGTGATTAACCAGAGGTATGGTGAAATCTTGTGTGATAACTATAGTAAGATTCCGTACTCAAAAACGTTGAATAAAGTTGTACCTCAGCGCGCGTAAAAATTGCGAACATACGAAATTTTTTTTGCAAAATATTAAGTTTTTGTGAATTCATAAATTTTTTATGTTTCATCGTAAATCACCATTCATATTTTTTTTTCTCAAAATAACCAGGCTTTGGGTAAATACCCCAAAAACATTTACCTACCAACTGGGTGTTTGCCCACCCCACATTACTAGTCGTATGCGAGAAAGTTTCGGGGAGGCCACTCCCGCTGGTTTAAAAAATTGTTACCATGGGTTCCTCTCTTTCTGAAAACCGGACATTCTGGCGTCCCGATGCTGTGCTTGGGGATAACGGGAACAGGCTACGTGAAGAATTGACGATCCCGTTCAAAACGGGACAGTCCCGTCTTTTGGTAGTCTGTCCCGTTGTCCCCAAACACAGCTTCGGTTTTCTGGTAGCCTGTCCCATTGTCCCCAAGCACAGTTTCGGTTTTCTGGTAGCCTGTCCCATTGTCCCCAAGCACAGTTTCGGTTTTCTGGTAGCCTGTCCCATTGTCCCCAAGCACGGCTTCGGTTTTCTGGTAGCCTGTCCCGTTGTCCCCAAGCACACCTTCGGGAAGCCAAAATGTCCCGTTTTCAGAAAGAGAGGAACCTACGTTAACAATTTTAAACAAAAAGGCGCTAAAAATCAAAAAGCCCGACGATAATGTCTATTAGCCAGGTGATAGCGGAGAATGCGCTGTACGTGTCACATATATGCAAGTTGGTCAAAAGCCTCCTATCTCGCACTTAGTTCTAACTTCATTATACCGCATGAAGTGACAGAATGAAGTACTGTGAATATTTAAATCGAAACTCGTTGGGTATAACTGTTCAAACAGTTTCACGCCAATAACAGACATGACACAGGCTTGGAACAAAAAAAGCTGAACTTCATAAATACGGTATCCTGTCAAACGTAAACACCGACAATTAAAATAAGTATTATTAATTGAACGATAAATGAATAAATTTAAACAAAAAGTGCTTGAGATATTAAAAACATTGTAGAATTATTATTTAAAAGAAAATTAATGGATGAAAAATGAATTCGCAAAAAGTTTTGTTAAGATAAAAACTATGGTAAAAATTATCTCACTAAAAATATGGCCTTGTAAAAACTTTTTTTGATTATACATAATTATTAAAACTTTTGTTTCTCATTGTTTGATCTAACAGTTCAAGCTTTCTTTTATGCTTCAGTCTGCTATTTTCCCCCATTTTCTAAATTTTGTTTTCTTTCTTTGATTGGGGGTTTCTCTCTTTTTTTTTCTCACTATCAATTTCCTCTTAGTACCATTTGCCCGATGACCTAAAATTTTTGCACATGTTACTTACTATCAATAGCATCACGTAAAAAATCTTTTTTCTAAAATATTCAACAGCAGATTGCTCTTTGCTCATCATTTTGTATTTAACACTCTAAATTGAAGAATATGTTTCAATATACATTCTTCCTGATCTTTTATCTATCAAATCTGACATTTTGAATGCAGTTTTTGTTTGCGTGCTTTTCACGTCTTTGGTGTGCGCACTATCTCCCCCCAAATGCATTACCAAAAATTTTAATGCAAATTTACATCGATCCCAAGAATGACAAAATTCGATGCCGAAAACGCTGAAATCCGCGTTGTCCAAACGTGTCATGTCTGTGTTGATAGACAAATGTTAGGGAACGAAAACTAACAAAAATGAAATCGAAATAACCAACAAAAACGAAGAAAAGAATGTTAAAAAGAACGCGAAAATAAATTGGCTTCAGCGATCTTTTTTTTCTCACGAAATTCGGATCGGAAGAAATTCGTGGATGATTTTCTTTCACCCAATCAAAATTCGGAATGAATTGTGATTGGATGAAATGAAAGAAGATTGGGCGAAATGAGAAAGAAAAGAAAACTTTTTGAGGCATTCCTCCCAATGCTAAACTTTGACCCCCAAAGCGCGGCAAAACGCCGATACGCAACTTTCGGCAGGATTACGCAATATCTTATGAATTCAAAACTCTTTCGCCTTAGAGCCATAAGCAAAATTTTCACATGGCGCACAACTTTTGTTTGCGTGAGCACCCCCCCCCCAACACATTAAAAAAATTTTAATGCAGATTTGCATCGATCCCAAAAATGATTAAATTCGATGCCGAAAAAGCGGAAATCCGCGTTTCCGCGGAAATGTGTCATGTCTGCAATAATTGAAATCATACGAAATTTCTTATAATTTCATTTGAATATATTCTATGTCTACCCGGCACTAATTCACTCGTAGAAAGGGTCTTTATTCTTATGAATAAGTTGTAGACGAGCTGAAAAAACACAGTTGCAAGTCGCAGTTTATAAAGCGACGTTAATTACCAAAGTGAATTTTAAGAAATCCTGCCAAGAATTGCATTCTTTCTAAATCAACACCAAATATGCTGAAGCAAAAATGTGTTCTTCAGGAAAATCCAGAATCACAAGAATTATTTATTTTCACTTGATCATTCCAGTTCTTTTCATTAATAAATGAAAACTGAAGAAATATGTGTTTTCTTGAATTCGCGTAATATTACCTAAAAATTAAAAAATGACTAGATTGAGGGAAAAATAAATGTCCACTTTAGAAACCCCGATACATGAAAACCTGAGACATGATATTGTTACCCGAGTTTCGATGTCGAATTGGAACCATTCAATCTCGGACCTGACGACGCTCTTCACACTTGAAGACTGGCTGTAGGAACTGTTTTCCGAGAAGCTCTGCTGCACAAAGAATGCGTTACAGACGGACGAAAATCCCACCGACCAATTCATTGAAAAAAAGGCTATGGTGGGAATTTTCCTCCGGATGCGACGCAACTTCAAAGAAGATTACTGCAGGTTTGAGGCGACCTGGATGAACAGGTCCTTCCATCAACAGGATTCACTAAGAAGAATCGCGGTCACTTGGATGAACAGCTCCTTCCAACGATAGAATTCACTAAGAAGAACCTGGGGTCACTTGGATGAACAGATCATTCCATCAACAGGATTCACTAAGAAGAACCGCGGTCACTTGGATGAACAGATCCTTCCATCAACAGGATTCGAAACTGAAAGAAAAAAAATACATTCACACCTTCTCATAAAATACAAAGGACACCAATTCTAAAGCAAAGGACGTCTCTTGGAAACAAGATCAACGATGAGGCATAGAAAATAAATTATATTAACAATTAGCCACCTTTGGCGACCAGCTAGTTTGCTGGTAATTTTGCTATATTTTAATTAAATTAAACCTCTCATGCATAATTTTTTTATTAATGGTTCCCTCAACAAACCATTTTTAAACTTCAAATTGTGATAGACATTTAAGCTATGTTATTTTAGTAGCTTACCACCTGGTCTATTTATTTTGTACATGAACCTCCCTAATGTAGGCAGTCGCATGATCAACTTAACTGTCCGCCTGTTCACCTAAACATCTGTCCTGTTCATTGCATACATGAACTTCCCGAATGGAGTCAAGTCGCATGACAAGACATTTAACCAATGGTATTTTAGTAGCACAACACTCGTTCTGTTTACATGAACCTCCCTAATGGCGTCAAGTCACATGAAAAAAATGTAACTGTTCTAGTCTTCTAACATCTAACTGCACGCTATTTTATGTAGTTCTGAAACTTTCTTATTCTTGTAAAAAATACGCAATTGATTCATATATACCTTCATATATTTATACGCAACATATTCACGTGTGTTACGTGAGCACGTCCAGCAGGATAATTATACAGCGATAGGGAATTCGAATCATTAACATTTAGTAGCGATGAACAGTCAGCCGAGCATATGTTCTGACATAAAGAACACTGGAGGACTCGCAGTTCAAATTGGGACGAGTTCAAATGTTGCTCACAGATTCCTGCGAATTCCTCTGAGTGACAGAGCTTCCAAAGACCCCACCTTCCCCTTAGCGATTTCCAATAATCCTCTCTTCTATCACTGACCCACAAAGGTAATGAGATTTGTTGCATCTAATATGTGAAGGCGTGGAAATTGAATGCAAGTCCACTTCATAAACATTTCTTTATTAAAAACATGGATGAGATGAATAAGATCCACCACACAGGCACTCACGCAGACAAGTACACATACACTAGAACTGAACGAAGTTTCGCAGAGGAAGAGAGTTAAATACAAGCGAGCGAAACGACAGCGCCAATCAGCAATGCTGAATCTGCATAAACTGCTATCGTTCGCCAACGCTTGCATCCAACAGCTCCCCCTCCCTGCGAACGATACAAGTTTATAAATTACAACAATCCAATTTTATAACAACAAAATTAATTTTTCATGAGCAACAGTCTTTGTCAAAAAATCAGAAATCATTTCTTCTGTCGGTACAAAAATTATCTGCATCTCGCCACCTGAAATTAAATCTTTAACAAAATGAAATCTTGAGTTCACATGTCTAGTCTTTGATGAAGATCTTGTGCAATTCAACCAGTCGATAGCCGACTTGCTATCGGAATAAATAACACACGATTCTATAAAAGAAAAACAATTAAGTTCATTCAAAACATTTCTTGCCCACAACACGTTTTCAGCAGTTTCCGCAAGGGCACAAAGTTCCGCCTCACAAGTTGATAAATAAACAGATCTCCGTTTATTACACTTCCAAGTAACTAACGAATCTCCTAACATTAAAACACTACCAGAAAATGATTTTCCATTCTCTGCGTTTCCCCAGCTAGCATCTGAACTGGCGTTTATGTATCCAAATTTATTGTTATAGACTAGGATTTTTACTTTCTCGTATACGAAGAAAGAGAAACACTGTTACACAAAGACATTTTTCTAAAAGAAAATTTATATATTCAACTTGAGATAAACTAAAACCATTTTCATATCAAAGAGAAAGTATTGTAATCGTCAAAAAATTTGAACTCGAGATTTTGACGAATCTCCACGTTTTAGACCTCCCCGAGTCCGAAAAACACAATTTTGGAATTATGTCTGTGTGTCTGAACACGATAACTCGAAAACTATTAGAGCTACGGGAATGAAATTTGGAATGTGGTCTTTAAACAATTTGTAGGTTTCTATCAAATTTTGGACAAAATCTGTCAAGGGGAAGTCTGTCTGTCTGTACGTCCGCTGTCATGCGAACGCTATAACTCAAAAACTTGAAAAGCCAGATGGATAAAATTTTATACACAGTTTTATCGTCATGAATGTAGGTCCGTATAAAATTTTGGGCCAAATCCGTCAACGGGTTGACTGTCTGTCGGTCTGTAGAATCGCATACTTGTTAAGCCTTCGTTTCAAAACCATCTCCACGCGCATGCCTACTTGGCTATCTCTGGTACCAAGCGGGAGGATTACGTCACTTGTCCTTGAGACGGAGTTTGTGTTGATATGTTTTATCTCCTGTTTTGTTTTCGCTCGCTCGTATAATAGCGGATCTTCCTGGAGTGCGATGGAAAATAAATATTGCTAAGTTTTAATACATAGGCATCTCTTTAAATACGATTCTTCACTTAAATATTTTACAATCACTATAATCTGCAATGAAAAACCTTCTGATATTCGTTGCATTCTGGATTACAGTAGGTTCGATTTTTTTTATCCACGCAAGGGAAGGGGAAATGACAAATGTTTGAGCAGTATACGAGAAAATTTAGGGGAGGCTACTCCCACTGGTTTCCTTAGTGCCTTTAAGATACCTCAATATTTTCTTGGCTAACTTTAAATGTTTTTGCTCGGGTTTTTGACAAAATTGTGATAAATAAGTTACAGCAAATGATATATCAGGACGAGTTCGATTAGCCAAGTTCACCTATTCGAGTTTGAAATTCAGTAACATTTACAAATTTATTACCCGAATCAAAAAATTTATACTCTCGTTTTTCGACATTGGAGTTTTAACACTGTTACACAAAGACATATTTTTCTAAAAGAAATTTATATATTCAACTTGAGATAAACTAAAACCATTTTCATTTCCGAGAAATTTTTCACCATCAGTAGTTTACTTAAGTTCAAAAATAGTTTTCAATTTTTGAATTACACTATTCGATAGTACAATATCATTGCTAAACAATGCAATGTCATCGACATAAATACACAATACAAGAAATTCATTTTTATTTTTTTCCTCTACGGGGTGTCAAATTTGATACATGCGTACTATAGGCTATTGCTTCAGCCCAAAAATCCAATGGCAAGTTACTTTCATAGAGAGCAATTCTAGTTCGCTCAATAGTTACCCTTATGGCGCGCTCAGCTTTACCATTACTTTCAGCATTATAGGGTATAGTTTTTTGTCGTGCATAATCCCAAATTTATTCAAATATGCAGTCATTTCTTTCTTAAGAAATTCTAGATCATTATCGGTCCGTAAACGCTCAATACGTTTATCACACAAGTTTTCATACTTAGCTTTAAACTTTTCAAACGTACTTAACACTTCAGTTTTGCTCTTCAAGAAAAAACTGAAATACATTCCTGAATAGTCATCTACAATTATTAAGAAATATTTAGAACCTCCCAATGATTCTACATGTACAGGACCACAAAGATCAGCATGAATTAATTCTAATACATCATTACTTTGATCATTAGTAATAGGAGGGTGAAATTTCCTCGTAATTTTACCTAGATTACATGAATCACATTGAAAATTAGAATTTAAGTTAAAATCTATTACTGACTTCATCTGTAGCATATATTGTTGATTTAAATGACACAATCTTTTACGCCAGATTTCATACGAATCATCAGGATTTTCTACCAAGTTACATTCAATATTATATTCATTTAAAGGCTTCAAATCTATTTCAAGACGATTATTTCTCTTAAATGCTTTTGTTACAACATTACCATGTTTATCAATTATTAGCATGGAGTCAAATTTAGAAACACACTTAAAACCTTTCGACATCAATGTTGTTAAAGAAATCAAGTTGCATCTTAAATCTGGTACAAAAATTACATTTTCAATTTTGATATCACTTCCTTTACATACATTTTTAGCTTTAACATTACCTATACCATAAGACTTAAGTTTAGAGTCTTTACCTGCTAAAAACACTTCACCAGTAGATGAAACAAAGTTCTCTAACCATATTCTTTCCTTCACCATATGTGCAGACTCCACTGTCTAAAATCCACACATGCTTAGTTGATGTCTCCTGAAGATAAAGCCAAGGCCTCCAAGTCCTTATTTTTCCTCGACGAGTTATAGAACCTTGGTTTCTTTTGTGCCTCGATTAGTTTCCGAATAAAACAATCTTTCATAACATGATTAGGTTTACGGCAGAAATAACACTCTCGCTTTTGTCGTTGTCTTCCAACAGCTGTGAATGCCAAATCCGGGTGTTAAGAAGTTAGAAACATTTTATCCAATAGGTGGCGCGCACGACTTGTGTGTTGCACCACCGGGAGTCATTATTGCTTCTACTGTCAGTGTAAGTCTTGTGATCGTAATAAAGAGTTTGTTATTGGAAAGTAGAGCGTAATCCTTTTCGAGAGAAATCAAATCCACACCAGAAACAGCAAATTCTTTTGTGATACTGTCCACCGGGTTCGAAACTTCAGTTGGCATTCCTACATATTTTGTAGAGTTTCTTCTTCACGTTGAGTCTTCAATATTTCCCGGATCTTAGCATATTTTCCTGTCAACCCTCGCACCACATAGAACGCCAATTCTCGTTCAGTCACATCAAGACCAAGAGATGCACATTTTGTTGTCAAACCTCTTGCTCTGGCAATATAATCATTTATTTTCTCCTTTTCACGAAGTCGTAGATTGTGTAGCTCGTTCCCTGCATCTCTTTTCCGGTCTTCAGCTTGTCCAGTAAAGTTGGATTTAATCTTTTCCCATAAACTTGTAGCATTATCCTCATTGGCATATTGCAAGGCATGTTCATCAGACAGAGACAGCTTTACATACGAGACTGCATCCTCATTTTTCGTACTCCAATCACTTAGTGCTTTACCTTCTAAACCTACGGGTTTTTCGTTTTCAATCACCGAGAAAAGTCTTTTTAAAGAAAGCGCGGCTTTCATTTTTAAAGCCCAAATAAAATAGTTCGAACTGGTAAGTTCAGGCACAGTAATCTTCTCCATGGTTTACCCAGTTTCACACAGCAAGGACAAGTTTCAAACAAGAGCTTACCAATTCAGTCCTTAAACCACGCTGACCTGCTACCACATGAAGGCGTGGAAATTGAATGCAAGTCCACTTCATAAACATTTCTTCATTAAAAACATGAACGAGATGAATAAGATTCACCACACAGGCGCTCACGCAGACAAGTACACATACACTAGAACTGAACCAAGTTTCGCAGAGGAAGAGAGTTAAATACAAGCGAGCGAAACGACAGCGCCAATCAGCAATGCTGAATCTGCATAAACTGCTATCGTTCGCCAACGCTTGCATCCAACAATATGACAACACATTTAAAAGACTAAGCAGGTTCTCTGAATCTACCCGATTCTCTCTTAGATCTGGTGTAATAGTCTCTCAATAAATACAGCCCATCTTGGCAAAACGATACTTTATTAAAACAGTACATAAAACCAACAAACAAAATGGACACTGAACAAGAGCGACAGTTACTGTTATTACATTTCAGCATTACTCAGGGTTGTCAGATCAAAACAGCAAAATAAGGACAAACCTTCTTTAAAATAAGGCCAAAAAAGGCGAAATTCGACAAATTGACTGAAAACCTCATTTTATATTAGTAAAAAAGGCTATCCTTCATGAAAACGAGCCCCCCTTGATAGGCATATGTTCATGTTCATGTTCAATGCTCTATTATTAAGTGAAAGAAATTTAAACGATCTTTTTTCTATTCAGGAGCTATTTCGTTTGACAGCTCATTATATATCATTTGAAATGTGTAATATCAAAAATTTATTAAAAAACTATAGAATAAATAATTAAAAATTGTTCGAAAATTCATTAACGAAAACAAAGCCAAAAAAGGCGAAAATTGAATTTAAGGCCAAAAGAAAATTCCCAAGGCCTAGGGCTTTGAAAAAAGGCCAAATTTCCATAATTTGGCCTTAAAAAGGCCAATATGGCAACCCTGGCATTACTACACAACGAGAACAACGCCCACAATCCGGGATCTTAAAGGATACCGCCAGAAGACTGCGCATGCCCCAGACTTCCCCTGCTATGGCGCAGCTTTTTGTATCCAACAAGATTGATCCGTTCAAAATGTTACCCGTCACTTTCATATGGATCAAGGTGAGTTCGCCGCGAAAATAATTTCCTCAAACACGTTGCAAGTGTATACGCACCTGAAGCAGAGTAGACCTACCCTTTTAGGAAAAGGACCACCACCTCCATAATCAGAGGAAGCGACGCTGAACTTAGTTCTTGGTATTAGGGTTAATTTTCCTCAGGTTCTGTGATATTTAAAGTTTTGTTGTTACTTCAGACAAATCGAATATGGTAAGTCAAAATATTAATAAATTTTGTTTTCGATTATTTGGTTGAAATAGTATCCCTCAGACCTACCGTGGAATTTTAGACATATCCTTAATCAGAATTCATTTATATATCGCCCTTTTACTATGGAACTTCCACTGTAAAGAGAATATACCACAAATATTAAGAAATATATAATCACTACACTTGCAATAAGTCTCCGAACAAGCCTATAAAAGATAAATCAATTAAGCAGAAATCCTACTTAGCTAGGGTTACCATAATTTTCATAGTTGGAATCCGGACACGTCAGAGTGCGTGGAAATTATCTTGGGGGGATTAAACAAAGAAGATGCAATTTTTATTAATGTTTGGTAATTTGAAATTATATTAATGAAAAATAGAACGAAACAAAACTGTCAAATCTGCAATCGAAAAGACTCGAACTTTATCTTAGGCAACAAACAAAAATCATAATAAGTTCGTTTTCAATTTAACATTAAAATAATTTTTCCTGAGCACAAAAACATGATATCATGAATAGTTTTTTTTTGTAAAAGGGAGGCAATTCACAATAAATAATTTACGAAAATTTTCTTATTTCAGTAAATCATTTGTTTTCTTAATATTACTTCAAGAGTGTTACATAAAATAAATTAATATACGTTAAAATTTCGATTAATTTTGAAATACCCTTTCTTAGTGAGCACCTACTACCCAAAAAGTAACTACGTGCGGAATTTGATAGATCTAGGGTCCAGTGGTCTGCCCTGTAGAGCGTTTTGAACATTCTTAGTGAGCACCTACTACCCAAAAAGTAACTACGTGCCGAATTTGATAGATCTAGGGTCCAGTGGTCTGTCCTGTAGAGCGTTTTGAACAATTTTTACAGCACGCATGTTGTATTACACATCACAATAGAAATTATTCATATTTAGAAATTATTAGTTTTAACTCTTTAATCCCTAGGTGACTTTTTTCTTCTAGCCCCTTTAAAACCGGGTCTTTTTGGGAGGATACGACATGAATTGGACTCTTCCAACCTGGTTGGTCATTTACCTCACCACCCTACCCCCTGTTATAACCTTCCCTTAAGGCGCACGGAAATGGGATGCGGTTGACAAGGATAATTGGACCCTTTATCGAGCTCATCTCCGAAGCCATCTCAGTACCTCCCCTCCCCTCTAAAGAAGCCAACCGCCCCAGACCGGCCTTCGTCGCTGTTAAGTGAAGTTTTTGGACCGCCTCGCTCGGTGTAAGAGTGTTAAGAATACAGTAATGTGCTAGAAGCTGTTCTATTAATCCGTATGAAATGGAATATACCCACTTTTATGAACCAGAATATCCCATTTTCTAAGTTAAATTACCTCCGATTTCTCGCGGCTTTTATGTCTCGTGAATATCACTTTTAATCAACAGTCTACGAAAGAAATAGGGATGTAACGAACAGTGATTTGGCCGAATACCGAATATTCGGAATAATACCCAATACTCGGCAGCCGAATACCAAATCTTTAAAAACATTTCACTTTTGATTGTAAATGAAATATTTTTCAAGTTTTAAATGAAAAATATTTAAGATGAAATAAAATTGACTTATTATTTGTATATTTAAAGAAAAGTTAATACCATAATGTATATCTATACTTATAAAAGGCAATGTTTGTGTGTGTGTCTGCGTGCGATGTCCAGGCGAATCTATCGCACTTACAAGCGTGAAATTTGGTACACAGGTAGTCTTAATGGTGATTCAATGCACCTCGAAGCCGAAATTTTAAAATTTAATCTAGAATTTTTTTATTTAATGCTTTGTGTTGTTTTGGGTGATTTTTCGAACTCATTTCTCAATAGCATGGTTTCGGATAACTGTACGACAAAAATAGATACACCATCGGAAAGAGCACGCGATTTCCGTTCTAATGAAGTTAGTTTTGAATTTCTAACGTAATTTACTGAATTTTGAAAAATAGTCACTTTTATGGCAATTTTTAATAAAGATTTCTTTAAATTATCGCATCTGACGTTCTAACATCTCTATAATTTTCATTTTTTTTCAGCCTACAAATGGAACGTTTATGTCGAATTTAAAACAAGAACTATTAAAATATCTTTTTTCGTTTTTTAAAAATTAATTTTTTCCTGATCGGTTCAAACAGTTTTTTCGTAGCGAGATTTAATAGCGAGAGCTTCTCCGGACCATCCCACAATGCATTGTTGCAACGTGATCTTCTTCGCGGCAGGTGACGTCATTCGTTCGCAAAGAAAAATAAGCGGGAATATCAATAATGTGTATTTTTTGTTTTGATTTTGTTTTCCAAACTTTTTCGTGCCATTGTGGGCACTTTTTTTCACCCACTTTTTTGAAGTCCTGATTCCACGGGCAACGCTGTGCGCGTACTGCTAGTTTGTAATATTTTAAATACCTTAATTCCAATAATAAGAAATGAGAAATCCTCATCATTTTGAGATTGCGGTCAAAGTAATAAAAGTCTAATCGTTGCAGAACATGACAATGACAAACACAAAAGAAGACTGAATGCATAAATTAAAATTACTAAAAGTAAATTCCTATTTTGATAAAGAATTTCTAATAAGTACGATAAAGTGTCGACTTAATTGGTGGAAAAAAATGCATAAAATTTCCAAGGTCTGCAAATTTAGTAAGAAAATATCTTTCAGAACCTGCAAGCATTATATAGTGGCTGATTATTTTCTGAAGTTGGTGATATATATGAAACTATAAGGAACACATTTATATAAATGATATTCAACGTAATTAAATACACTATTTTCTGAAGTTGGTGATATATATGAAACCATAAGGAACACATTTATATAAATGATATGCAACATAAATAAATACACTATTTTCTAAAGTTGGTGATATACGAAACCATAAGGAACACATTTATATAAATGATATGCAACATAAATAAATACACTATTTTCTGAAGGTGATATATGAAACCATAAGGAACACATTTATATAAATGATATGCAACATAATTAAATACACTAATGTACTATTTAATTTAAAATTGTATAAATGTAAGATTTTTTTTTCTATAATAAATGCACTGAAATATATTTATGCGAAATTCTTTGTTAAATGTGCATTTAAAAGCACATTTTTTTTAAAAAAATATTATCCTGAATATAATCGACCGAATATCTTAGTACTCGGCCAGCCGAATATTCGGCAAAAGATCCGAATATTCGTTATACCCCTAGAAACAAATGTTCCACTAATTAATAAAGACTCGAGCTTCATAAGTCATGATTTTCCATAAAAATAGATCAAAATTTTCCTAGTTTCTCGTGCCAGATTCGAACCTCCCTCAAGAAAAAGCAAACGAAATGAAAATCATTTTTAATGGAAAATTATTTAATTAAAAATACGAATTAATTAACTTTCCTTTATTAAAAACTTTTATTCTTAAAATTAAAAATATACTTTAACTTAAATATATAAATAAATTATTTGATCAACCAATTATTCCATAGTCAAATTTCGTCTCATGAATAAGGAAAAAACAAATGATCGTGATGTCAACATGAATGAATCACTGAGCAGTATAGGGCTAAAAAGAAGACTTGTTTTGCCGCCCGTGGCAGGGATTCCCCAGAAAGATTTGATATTAAATCAGATGAATTTGCAAACAAAAGAAACTATTATTATTTTTTAAAGCTGTCATATTTCACAGCTGACTTGACAGCAACTGCTTGATGTTCCACCTCTCCGAAGTAAAAGAACATTATGCATGTGGCAAGTTGTATTAAAACTAAATGAAATTAATTTTTGAGCTGCATATTTTGTTCACCTGCGAGAATTACCAAAAATATACTGCTCACGAACAACAAAAAGATACTTTGTCGCTTAACAAGCATCTCCACTTATCTGTATTTCCCAAATTTTACAAGAGGAAGGAAAAAAAAAAAACTGAATTTTTTGAATAATTAATATGGGCGGGTAATAATATATATAACGAATATGGGCGGGTTTTAATTTTATATCTCTACATCATATAAGGTCCCATGTTCATAACGTAAGTTGAAAAATCCGCCATATTTTATATTGGTTGCGAAAAATTCAGTTACTTTTCTTCCTCTTGTAAAATTTGGAAAATTCAGATAGATAATAGTCTGCTAAGCCCTTAACACCATTGATAAAAATTTCTTTGCATAGACGGATGATTGGGGGGTATGACAATAAGGGGTAAGCGAAAATGAAAAGACTAATCAAGGGGGTACGCGAGGGAACAAAGTTTGAGAACCCCTGGTTTATGCTATTGTAATTTAAATAATAATATCTTTATCCAAGCTATGTCGTTTAAAAAGCTTTATATTGTTTTTAATTCTCAGATTAATTTCAGGTACTCGTTACGGAAGAAAAGTTAAATGCAATGAATCTAGCAGCTATAAGGAGGGGTATTAATTGATGAAGAAAAATCATTTTTAAACAAACATAATGAGTATTTTATTCCGCTTCTCTACATGTAATCTTTGAATTTAAAAAAAAATCAGCAAGAAATGCCGAACACATGAACTTAGCTAAGTCGCTTTTTTGGTATAAATTTTAGTAAGTAAAAGACATAATTAATTAATCTTCCAAGAATTTTATTTTATAAACTCGTCATCTATAAAATAATCATTTCTGTTGTTTACTAGAAACGAGCTTGAATTTATTCAAAGTATAACAACCATTACGGATTTAGTTATTCAACAGAAAAAACAAAAAACGAAGATTACTTCCATTAATTTCCATTCCCTATTCTTTTCTGTATAATCTTCTTCTTTAGTAGTTATCCATTAATCAATATTTACCACATATATTGATGTAGAACTGCTCTAAAATGTCATTAGGTTATTCCACCATACTACTGAAAGCTGTTATCTTTTAAGACCCTACGTCGAATTCTTTATCTTTCCTTTGAGTATTTCTCACACCTTTTCTGAAAAAAAAATCCAACCAATTGCATAATAATTAGTTCATTCAACTGCATTATACTTTTAATCCTATTGCGTTTGTTTTCCTGCGGTAATTCCTATCTTGTACATAACACACTTTTACAGTAAACAGATGCATGGATTCTATTTGAGATAAGTTGAACTTAAGTAAAACATTATCGTTTTAAATTAATTTTCAGGGTACTTAGCATTGTCTGCAAAATTAAAACCCTCTCGTGTAGAAAATTATATTCCATTTCTTCTTAAGCTGCCATACAACTGATTCACTGACTACAGAAACCACATGAGACAATAATATCAAAATGCTGAGAGCTCTTAAAAAACTTATTAATTTTTTTAAATCAATGATTTTTTAAATTTATACTTGGTATATTTGATATATCTATGATACTCTTGAGATATCTTCAGTCATTTCGTAAATACCCCTTTAGAATGTGATAAGAGCATAAACGCAATTTTGAAATCGACTTGAATTGAAATGTCATGCGGTTTTTGCAATCAACTATTCAAGTTTTTTTATAATTTTACAGACACTAATTGCTTTTATGATTTCCACAACTAAGGATAAATGATTTGGAAAACAGCATAAACGCAATTTTGAAATTGACTTGAATTGAAATGTCATGCGGTTTCTGCAATCAATTATTCAAGTATTTTATAATTTTACAGAAACTAATTGCTTTTATGATTTCCACAACTAAGTATAAATGATTTGGAAACAATGCAGAAGTAGAATCTTGTGCGGAGAGAAATTTTAAATTACCGATACAGCAAAAGAAAGAACTATGCCTTAAATCTCAATCAACATCAGCATTCAATTTTCACGATAATTGATTTGTGAATGTCAAAAAAAGCGAGAAAAAAATTGGAATGAAATCCTATGAATAAGTAATTTTGTAATAAATAACTATATTCTGCCACTTCCAGTACACGATATGTATAAAAGAATTTAAATATAAATAATTTTTTGGCTCAATCCACACCTAAAGAGTTCAAAGCTGACGATTGGTGCGAAAAATATACCGTCTGTCCGCCACGAGAACTGTCCCCGCCACATTGTCTAGTTTACGGCGGTCGCTATAGCAACTGGTTCTGGCTAGGAAAGGTCCATTTCGAATAGGGGAGTTTTTTTATACTTGGCGCCAGTTTGCGGCGAAACACATTTGATTGTACTTCTACCTACTAGAAATGTATTCTTCCTACTATAACCTGTTTTTCTATAGAGACCAACATAAACTAGACAATTTGGCGGCGACAGTTCTCGTGGCGGACAGACAGTACCACAGTTTAAGCTGGAAGTGGCTGCCTTCTGTAAATGTGACTTCAAGCGAAAATTTTCCAGAAAAAGTACCAACCGCGAGTTTTGTAGAATTTTTTAAAGCTGAAAAATACATCAAAGAATATCTATATTTTACTACCCTTCTGTTTCTTAAATTTAGCTATATAAAGTAGAGACGAACAATACCACAACGCCTGTCATTTTAAACAGTCATTAAATTAAAACACAATTACCTGGTATTTTCATTTATAGTTCATGGTAGTTTTATTACATAGTTTGTCCATAGTTTAGAAGCCTAGATGTAGACACGATTTACTACAGAAAAAAAAAATATTAACAGTCACCTATAAGCAGAAGAAAATTTATAATTTTCTTTTGTCATTTTTCTCTTCAAAATTACGCATTAACTTTTTAACAGTTTGAAGTGAGAATATAGAATTATTTATTATATTTAAATAATTCAGTTTAATTTGTTTTCAGTTCTAAGTCTTCTTCGTGCTCGTTCATTTACATCAAGGTACCTAACTTGTGGTATCCGAAACCCATTTTGTTTCCTGAAATTCCTCGAACCCCATTTTGTTCCCTGAATAATGTTAAAATAAATGTTGTTCCAGTCGAAACGATGTGTTTTCTAAAGCAATAACACATTCAATATGTTCCACGAACACAGGGGCCGCGGTGGCTTAGTGATAAGGTCTCGGTCTTGGGACTGGAGGAATCCAGGTTCGAAACCCGATTCCACTGAAGACCCGTCAGGAATTGGGCCTGCTGCAAGCTAAATCATGAGTCTAGAGCCAAACGCCCTCCCGCTGGAGCGGCGCCCATAACCCACGTACACCAAACCACCCATAGGGACCAGAATCCATAAGGATAGATGGAGCCGCTGGTGTGGCGCAACACAACCCATCCCACCCTACTGGGCTTAAGGCAATATAAGCTCGAAGGGGAAGAGAACCGACCAGAAGGAGGACGCAAGTCCCACTCGCATTTATTAAAAATTTTTCCTCACACATACATACTACACCCTGCAGTATGGGCGGAAATTAAATACATATAAACATATATAAAAGTCTCACATTACAAGGGCTCACCCGGCCAAGGAAAAATATCAATAACAGCATATGGAGCGAAACTTATTTACTAATAAAAATTTACCATGGCTGGGGAGAAACAAACAATACATTCCTAATTTTAATTAACAATGGCATTCCACCCATAAGTTACAATGTGTGAGATGCAGCGCAAATACAAAAAAAAGCCAACTCAAAACAGACACAGACAAATTATATCGAACCAAAAATCGAAAAACACACACACAAAATGAATTGGCAATAAATATTTCCTTCCGTTTTTTTTCTTTAAAACATACAAAAACTAATCAATTATCACCCACATAACTAATCAGTTAAAACTTTAAAAATGTCAATACTCTATTACCAAGCATGCACCGGGTATATTGATTAAAAGCATGTAATAAAAACCACTTCCAGTGCAGGTATGGTGCGGAAGTTTGGAGAGGGGGTTCCAGCTCAGGTGTTCGTCATCGTCATCAGAATTACGAAGTCCATCTCAAAAAAGCTCTCGTGTTGCATCAAAACGGGACGTTAGTATCACTTAATTTGACGAACGCAGAACTTGTGGAAAATCTTTCCCGCTTTATGTGTATATTAAGAACAAGTAACCCTTGAAGCAGTTCCAGGCGTGAGATTATTATCTATCAGGGATCGCAATGAGATTGCACTCTACTTGAATAGTTGAATCATAATGAGTAATTTTTAGCTCTCTCATAAGTTAAAGCGAAATTATTCCACAATGAGTAATTTTAATTTTTAGCTTTCGTCATAAATTAAAACGAAATTATTCCACAAAGAGTAAGTTTTAGCTTTCGTCAGAAGCTTTAGCGAAATTATTCCACAATGAGTAATTTTTAGCTTTCGTCATAAGTTAAAGCGAAATTATTCCAATAGAGTTTTCATTTGTTTTTAAGTTGAAGTAAGACTACCATAAAATATGGACATGGAAACGTGAAAACAAAAATAAATCCAATAAACGACATTAACCCTTTGTAGACGTAATTAATTTGAAACGGCTTTTTCGTTTGGAACAGCTTTAATTTGCTGATGCACGAATAGTATATAAAATCAGTAGACGCTGTGCGAGAACTCATTTTATTTGAGCGATATGACATCAATAGCAATTAGAATTGTAAATCAAATATAAATTTTAAACTCAAGGAACCATCGTCATATTTCTCAAAGTCTCCTCTTTTATTAAAACTTTCGTTATCACTTGCATAAAACATATGAAATATCATTATTAAAGGTGAAGAGTAAAGCATCTGGTCCAAGGAAAAGACCTTGGTTGATTCAATGTTCCTTTACTCCATCATAGAAAATAGTATAGATTTACTTTCCAATACTTGAAGGAATCGAGTATCCATGGCCAGAATTAAAGGGGGAACGTGCGAAGCGGCGCGTTAGGTTACATGTTGAAATCAACCAGCGGGAGTGGTCTCCCCTAAACTTTCTCGTATACTTCCCAAAAAGGTGTCTTTTTCCCTCTAACTAGGGTTGCCATACGTCCCATATACTATTTGTCCCGTTTGTTTCCTAAACTCTGAGTCATTATAATTTTAAAATGACTTGCGCCCATTTTTATCATTATGTGTAAAAGAAAAATGATAATTAAAAAAATTGCGTAAGTTCTCGATTTTAACGCGCTCTGAGGTACCACAACTTTAAATAAAGTTTTTGAGAACGAAATCCTACTACATTTATCACGCAAGATTTCACCATACCTTCCATCTGGAGAATGTCAGAACGAAGTTTCGGGTTCAGGGGGTTGCCATAATTTCCGAAGTGCGGCTGGCTACAATTTCCTTCGCAGGCCGCCAAGGTCAAAAGCCAACTATACTAACTTGAGTAAAATAAGCGAAACGCTCGCCAAAACGCAGTCGCAATATGCATTTTGAATCAAATATGCAATTTGAACAACTTTTTTTCAACGGATTGAAACGAAATTTGAGTACTGATCTATAATTAATATTAGCAAACGTCATACCTATTTTTATTTATCTAAGCCAAAGGGTTTACGAGATATAATTTTTACAAGTATGCGATTATACAGACCGACAGACAGTCAACCCTTTGACGGATTAGGCCCAAAATTTTATACGGACCTACATTCATGACGATAAAACTGTGTACCAAATTTTATCCATCTAGCTATTCAAGTGTTTGAGTTATAGCGTTCGTATGACCGCGGACAGATAGACAGACAGACTTCCCATGGACGGATTTTGTCCAAAATTGTGATAGAAACCCACAAATTATGTTTAAAGACCACATACCAAATTTCATACCCGTAGCTCTAGTAGTTTTCGAGTTATCGTGTTCACAGACAGACAGACATGATTCTAAAATTGTGTTTTTCGGACTCGGTTAGGTCTAAAACGTGGAGATTAGTCGAAATCTCGAGTTCGAATTTTTTGACGATTACAATACTTTCTCTTTGTATACTTCGTATACGAGAAAGTAGAAAACAAGGTTAATGGGTACGAGGGAAAAAAAGTTTAGGAACCATCGATTTGCATTGACGGCCTGAAGTTGATTTAAGTTTAAACGAAAGTGTGAAAAAATACGAACTTAATTTCTAATCAAGCAATAGTAGTAGTCATTAAATATATTTTACTTAAGTGTCAGATTACAATTCTAACTCCTCTCGAATGAAATCCTACAGATACAACGGCTTCTAAAAGTACGAGAGCAGTCTCGTATCTCCTTCACAATTGACGAATCACACAATATGCAACATTCACTATTGTAACCATTCTAATTCGTCAAAAAGTAGCTTTTCGATTCTTCAAATTTCCATTAAATCCCAACTTTGAAGGAAAAAGTATATGTAGTACCCGTGTCACAAACACAATTGACAAAGCGCGTTTTTAAACCGCATTGTTTGTGCGCTCGACGAGCAACTCTGCATATATTTCACTAATAGATAGCACAAAAACACCGAGCAGGCACTGATAATAGTACAAAAACGTCGAGAAGACATTGTGGGGAAGATATAATTCAGAGTACGGATAGCGGTTGTAATGGTTTCCCATGTGTGTGATTTGGTATTCAGTTCAATGATAATCCAGTTTGTCCTTTTTTGATTTATTCACAGCACACACATATAAACACCATTACGACAAAAACATAAAATATAAACATCACATAGCTTAGAGCTCGATTAAATCCACACTCGCCTGGGGGCAGGGTCAGAAGGTACCTGCTTGTGAATCCCTTCGGGCGTGGGGGTACAGTTCTATTTTTCCCTTTCTAGGGATTACTATAGCCAAGTTGCCACATCGGTTATTGAGAAAATAACCGGCTTTAGTTTATTCAGGTTTTTTTTACCTCCTGTTTAACCTGGCTGTTATAACCATTTGAAATAACAGGTTTTCGGGTATTTTTAAAGAAAAAACAAATGCCGTTTGTAGACAATTTTTTTTATTAATATTGTTTTTACAGGAAATCAATCGATTGGCCATATTTATCTGTTCATAAAGACCCTTTCAGTAATCCGCCAATCAACAGACGCCTCGAGGAAGAGGTTGTCGTTGATTGGCCTCAGATAATGAAAATCAAAGTTTCTTAACTAGTTAAATTTTAGTATAATCGAACCTAAAATCCAGCCGATCTTCCCGATCCGGTTTTTTTACCCGGTTATTGGATTTTTAAAAAATATCCGGTTATAACCGGGACAAAAAAATAACTGAAAAAACCGGTTAACCAAAAAAAAAAAAAAACGGTTTTCGGTTAAAACAGGTAGGTTTTTACCATCCCTAACTCGGAGATTGTCGAAGGGATAGTTTTCACAAATTTTGATTTCTCATTAATTGAAATATCTCTAAATATATAAATTTGTTTTAAAAATAAGCTTCCATTTTTTCTTTTTGTTCAACCGGACTCGTTCAGTTAAAGCACTCTCTGCTTAAATGTATTTTGGATATTTATGTATTTCTTATTATTAAATCCTTTTATTTATTTATTTTAATGGCTTTTACTGCATATTTTATTTCATGTTTTCATTTAGGTATGTTAGATCTTCACTGGCGACAGCTTTCATATGCATTTTGTATTATAAATGGCACCGGTTTTACATCGATTGACTATTTGCTTCGCCTCATGGCGCTGCAGGCTGGTGTTTTATAATGTTATAGTATATTTTAATTGCCGAAATAGAGTTGCACTAGTTGATCCGGCGCAGAACATCTGCGCGCGGTTATATGCGAACCATGATTTTTCTGGCGCTTCTACAACCAAACCGACGATTCAGAGCTCCAAGAAAATTTACCAAAAAAAGGCGCCAAGTGGTGTGAGTATAACAGAAAAGTATCCACAGTACAATGTTCACAATAGTAATCTTCGTAATGTTCACCTCAATTTGTGAAATGACACGATTTTATCTTCGCTGACTTAAAAACTATTTTGACGTTGATCTACACGTTGTCTGGATGGCCTAAGCCCATCTCCTTCATTTCTAACTGATTCTTTTGAATAATTTCATCCAAAGTTTCATTATAATTGTAAGAAATATTGTGAATTCTTCACCTTAAACTCATTTTACAGAAGAATGAATATAGTAACAGGCAACGTTCTCTAAGCCCACCTGCTTCATTTCTAGCCGATTCTTTTGAATAACTTCATGGAAAGTTTCATTAAATTGTAAGAAATATTGTGAATTATTCACCTTAAACTCATTTTACACAAGAACGAATATAGCAACAGGCAACGTTCTCTAAGCCCACCTGCTTCATTTCTAACTGATTCTTTTGAATAATTCCATCCAAAGTTTCATTAAATTGTAAGAAATATTGTGAATTATTCATCTTCAACCCATTTTACACGAGAATGAATATAGTAACAGGCTATGACTATGAAGTTAGGCCTAACATGGAGGAGGCCACCGATTTTGTTTGTAAACAAACAGATCGTTGCCATCGGCGAAAGAGAAATTAACCTCTTTTCAGCGCCACGTACGTTAGCGTTTTATATATATAGATTTTCCAATTAAATCTCGTCCTTTAGTCCGAATCGACTACTCTCATTTACACCTCATTTCAAATTAGGAAGAGAAATGAGTTCATTAGTCATGAAGCTTATTTTAATTTTAGGTTTTTCTTAACATTTTATGCATAATCTAAGCTAAATATCCAGGCATTGTACTTCCGGCTTTAATAACAGCAATACACTTGAAATTCTTTCATACAGTCATGAAACCAGTAAGAGATTAACTAATTGAAAGAATTCTAGCATTTAATTAACCAAGACACGCATAAAGAAACCGAATTATTCCCAGACGAATAAGAGTTGACGAATAGGATGTCTTGTTCACCTTTTACGTCCAAGTACATCAGTTTTCAAATTGATAAGCCAAATTTCAGCAGCTGCTGTAAGCAGCTTAAGGCAACAGATGGAAATGTCCACTAAGCAGGATTAGATATAAAGTTAATATTAGAAATCTCGTCCAAATATAGAAAGCTGGCATTTCTACAGAAAGCCAGAATTCGGGAATGATTGTTATTTCTTCCGGATAGAGCAAGGCCACTGTACTCGGGAATTCTGAGTAAAACGTTTCAACACATACATTTGCTCTCCATGCTCCAAATAAATGTTTAATAGTTACAAAAAGCAAAAGCCTTGCCTCAAAGGAGACAAACAACAGCAGACATGATGTTATGGATTATACTTATATAAGTCTTATAAAAGCTATTATAAATAAAATTTTAATAATTTCAATTTATTCATTTCTTTCACAATATTGAAATCTCTTTTTTGCTTCACTAGTGGAAATGTCATTAATTAAACAATCCAGCGGGAGTGCTCTCCCCTAAACTTTCTCGCATACTCATTTCTCAAAAACTCTCCTACATCGTGTCAATTCCCTGCACCCTCGCTCCGATAACATTTCGAATCTGCTCTATTCCCAGAACGCAACAAGTTTCTCGAGGACACGTGAAAACAACAAAACAAATGGGAATAAAATAATCCGAGCAGGACGAGAATTCGCCAAAAGGGAAGAAAAAAGCGCCATGCAGGTCGTCATGAAGCCACTGAATGTCATGCACAGAGATTGCTTCCAGTACGCATGCGCGTGGAGAAAGAGCGTGTTCAAATAGCACCTTTTTAACCGATTGAGATGAAAACTGGGAACAGATCTATAATTAATGTGATCCATTCGCGATACCAAATTTTATTTATATAAGCCAAAAGTCTTATAAGATACAATATCTTAGCAAGCATGCGATTATACAAAGAGACAATCAACCCTTTGACGGATTTGGCCAAAACTTTTATACGGACCTACATTCATGATGATAAAACTGTGTACCAAATTTTATCCATCTAGCTATTCAAGTTTGTGAGCATTCACATTAACACAGAAATACAGACTTCCCGTGGACCGATTTTGTCTAAAATTTGATAGAAACCTATAAATTATGTATAAAGATCACATACCAAATTTCATCCTCGTAGCTTTAATAGTGTTCGAGTTATCGTGTTCACAGACAGACAGACGCAATTCCAAAATTGTGTTTTTCGGACTCAGGGAGGTCTAAAACGAGGAGATTCGTCAACATCTCGAGTTCGAATTTTTTGACGATTACAATACTTCCTCTTTGCATACTTCGTATACGAGAATGTAAAAAAGTGGCATCACCCGTTTGGTGTAATGCTTTAAACCATCAGACCCATTTATAAAATGTACTTCTACGTTCATAAAAGCGCGCGTTACTTTGAATCCTGGCAATACAGCCTAAAACTGCACTTTCTATTTGTTTTTTTCGTAACAATTATTGCTTTAAATCTATAATATAAAACAGAAAATGCATGTGCACTGTTTAGCAATAGATTCGGAAACCCTCCGCGTTTTTGCGCATGCGCCGGGCGGAGTTATTTCCAACAAAATAGGGGGAGGGGGAGTGAAGTATGGAAAGGCGATGCTTACATTTTACTGAGCGTGATCTAACAAAGAAGTCCGGAAATGCGCCCATATGACTCATTGCCTGACACTCCTTTCCGGTGTAAAATCGTCCAAAAATGGCAGTCTCGAAATCCGTTACTAAACAGTATGTCTAGGAGGAGTTCTTGTGACCGATCGACAAACTGTGAACGGTAGCAACATGTAATTTGCACACGACATTCCGGGGTACATTTCTATGTTAACTGCGCTATTTCATAATGATTAATTCTTCAGATATTTAATTAAAACGAAAATTAAGCCGTTTTTAACCCTCCTAGCGGCGGAGACATCTTTTTCCATTGTTCAGGTTTAGTTCAAGAGCAGATAGTTTGTATTTATAAGTATATATTTTCGTAAACAGCCATGGATAAAGTATTCTTAAGATTTCAGAGATATAATGACATACAAAAAAGATGGATTCATATAATTACATACAAAAATGATGGATTCAATATAATTAAATACAAAAATGATGGATTCAATATAATTAAATACAAAAATGATGGATTCAATATAATTAAATACAAAAATGATGGATTCAATATAATTAAATACAAAAAAAAGAGGGATTCATATAATTAAATACAAAAATGATGAATTCATATAATTAAATACAAAAAAGATGGATTCATTTACTTCAAAAGCTGAATCTAACCTGAAAGCTACAAGATCAAAATAATCGGCACTCGGAGGGTTAAGCCTAATATTTAGATGCTTATCACAAATAACTTCTGCAATATTTATCCCACGAAAATTATTTTTACACCATCTTAGAGAGGAAAAAATTATCTGTTTAATGATACTAATACCATTGCGTCACAATTTTTCTGTGATTGAAATTAACGTTTCAAAATTTATTTTTAACGTAATTTGTAACAATACTTTTCTATTCTTATAAAATTAAATTCAAGCCAATTTACTGGTTCATCAAATCCGTCATTCACGTGCATTTGCCACTGTTAAAGTTAATATAAAAAATATTATTTTGGGCATTTTTATTTCAAAGGCAGACTTTCATTTCCGGTATTATGTTACAAAAAATATCTCTTAACATGGCTGCACAGTAAAAAAGGTGTTTTACAGGTCTATTCTGTAACAAGGAGTCTTCCTAAACAGTGAATAGTATCGACATAAAATCTGAGCATGACATTCTGGTGTCCATTTCTAGATCAATTGTGCTTTTTTCCAACTTTCAAAAATAATTAGTTCTTAAGATATTTAATTAAATAATAAAAATTAAACCGATTTTCGGTGTTTTTTCACCAATAACTTCTGAAATATATATTGCACGAAGATAATTTATATACCATCTTAAAGAACAGAAAATTTTCTTTTTACTAATCTTAATTTAAATGGCATACGTTCTTTTCCCCCAATTTTTATAAACATTTCGAAATTTTTTCAAACACAATCTGTAACAAAGTTTTCTGTTATTGTATTTAAATTCAAACCGACTTATTATTTTACCAAATCCTTCATTCCCGTGTTTTGCCGCTGTTAAAGTTATAATAAAAAATATTGTTTTCTTTGAATATTGACAAAAAAGAATAATTTTTATTTCCACTTTTATTGCGTAATATGTACATCCTTCAATATGTTTTCACAGCAATCTAATGGCGTTAATTCATTACTATCCCCCATGTGATGCTTATTTAATTTTGACAAACTTTTAAATGATCCTAATGACTCTGTAAAGTCATTCAAGGTTATCGAGTCCGGTTCTGAAGGGAGAGGCCCTAAGGAGAAACATCATCCAGTGTTTTTCCGATCAGGCACACTGACATCAAAAAGAAGAGAATGGTACTTCGGATAGTGGTAATGAAAACCATGATATGAAGAAGCTTCTGTTGTCGATTTAGTAATGATGGAGAAAGAAATATGAAATTCCAAGGATTGGATTTAGTAATGATGGAGAAGGAACTAGTTCTTAGCGTACCCCCAGGGATACGCGTACCACAGATTGGGAACCTCTGACCTAATCGGTCAAATTACTGGCCCGACATTTAATAAAAAAAATGTCCTAGCCTCTACCACAGTTTAAATTTCTTGTTGTTTCGCAAAAACGGTTTTCATTCAATTTTGACTATGCGGGTTGCATAAATATAAAACGTATAATCTACTTATTATTACTACTATAATAGCCCAGATCTTTCGGTAACGCTCTGATGTCACCAACAATAAAACTCGCCCTTAGCACTGCGAGATGTTAAGCAGTTTTATTTCATTGTTAGAGAACCTAAATTTCAGTAATTTTAAATTTAAAAGAGTAATTGTCGTTCTAATTTCAAATTTAATAGATCTAAAACACTGAAATAAAATTTGCTATCGATTGATATAAAATTTATATCGCCATGATCAATAGTTCCCGAGAAATTTTAAATTATATTAATCATATATTTCAAATTAATTTCCGTTTTTTAATAGAAGGTAGTAAATTACGTCAGTGGTATATCATGCACGTGATATAGTTTGGACGTTACGATGCATTTGATTATTTAGTGCAATCGTGACGATATGATTTGATAATATTTTTTGGCAACGTTAAAATTTACACAAAGGCATCTGAAGTACAAGGAAAATTGTTAAACAACGAAAAATACTTCACACGGAATGTTGTTCACCAAGAGGTTTTTTGAATAAAGAAATGTGTAAATAATATGTAAATAAAAAATATTTTCCTGTCGTAATACATATTTTTATTTTACTTGTTTTCATTCAATGTTCAACATTTCTTTCGCATATATATCTATTTAAACACGACAGATTTGACGGGAAACCTCTCGAATGAAGAGGCCATTTTCACCCGTCATGGATTTTCTAGTTTACATATAATTACTTAATTAACTGCCAACGACTGGTCCAATGGTGATTGGTACAAGTTGCTTTCCCTGTCTCCCCCCCCCCCCCGCCCCCCACCCCAATTTTGGGGGGGGGGGGGGGGGGCTGAGGTCATAAAAATTTTGTATCATGGTGACGAATGTCAAACCTCATGGCCTATGTAAACCAAAACACTTGTAACTTTACAGACTTTCCTCACCTGACAATAAGAATAATAAAGAACACTACAATACTTTCGATAATTTAATAAAAAATACAATGAAATAACTGCCAAAAATGTCTTGGACCGCGTCAACGCTACATGTACAAGTGGAATGACTAGAAAGGTAGAAAAATTTTCGAGCCTGTCAAGCCAGGAAGCTATGTTGTCATTATTTTATTAATATTTTTTTAATGAAAATTAAGAACAAACAGTTGTAGTGTTTTTAAATAAAATCAACAATTTTGGATTAGCTCAGGGGGCTGCATCCCCTTCCCCCCCCCCCCCCCCCAAGAATAGAAGAATATTTCAGGAAAATTCTTTCAACAGAGCATGCAAACATTACGCAGTTACATGGGACGTAGCATGGATAATATTAGAATTTGCAGTTAAAGAATACGCGATGAACCGAGTAGAATTGAATATTCTAGGTTAAGAATACAGAAACCATTTTCTATTTCGAATGATCGAACGATGAATGTAAAATGTACAGGAAGTTTTCATCACATCATTTCGTGCACTTTCTTCCGGCACTCGACATGTACAAAGAAGCGCAGTTTGATGAAGAAAGCCGCAATAATAATTTCAGCGCACAATGCAAAACACTGAACAATGTTAGCCCTTCAAAACCCGAGATTTAAAAATGTTTTTAGACTTTCTTTCTTGAATAAAACATGGGAAAATACTTTTAAAAATCCTATTTAGTTTTAAGTATGGTTTATGGCTAAAAACCAGTTTGTTACCAAACACGGGAAAATACTTTAAAAATCCTATTTAGTTTTAAGTATGGTTTATGGCTAAAAACCAGTTTGTTACCAAACACGGGAGAATACTTTAAAAATCCTATTTAGTTTTAAGTATGGTTTATGGCTAAAATCTAGTTTGTTACCAACTGACAACACTGCGCTTTATTTCAGAAAAAATTTCCTTGATAAAATTCTATAATTTTAAATACAGATGAACTTTAATAACTAAATACTGAGGAGGAGTTCCTTCAACATTGTAGAATAGAATATGGTATTCTCGAGTGTACAAACACAGCAAAAAAATGCAGCCTCAAGTGAAAAATATTATTTATTATTATTTTTTATCAACACTCAGGCTGTTATCTATATGTTGTAAATTGATTTAATAAAATTTTCAGTCTGTATCCTATTGGCAACAACAGGCATTAGAGCTTCAGTCTTACTCTCAAGATTTCAGAAGATAAAATTGGGTATGTTGCTTAAACGCAACACTGGGCTTTTAAGGGTTAAAATGTAAAATAAAAAATGCAATAAAAAAGTGCTAATTAATTTAAAGAGGAAAGAAACTTGAACAACATGCCAAGTTTTAAATCGTTAAAATATCTTTATGGTTTTTTAGAATTAGGAAATATTTATCAAACTGTCTTTTTAGCAATAGTTAAAACTATGCATTGTAGTATCTTTAAATTGCACTTGATGCAGGAAAAAAAACACGAATGAGATTTTTTTTTTTCAAATGCAACATCTCGCTTTGTTTTTCTTTGAGGATATTCCGTTTAGTAAAAAGGCGTGCACGCGCTAATAAGTTCCTAATACGAGTAGATAACAAAACTGTATTAATAGCTACCGATGTACGCAAGTAAAAAACAATTTCCCACTTCGACACTATTGGGCATAAAAATGTGGAACCAATTTTATCACGTAAATAATTTCATTTTATTACACGAAGTTCTGAAGTGCTTTTCGAAGTAACCATCTTATTAATTTATATTTAAAGCCTTTTTTTATATAAACTATGCAAATTTACCAATTCATGCCGACGGCATAATTTTTACTCCAACATGTTCAGAAATCACTATGCTTTGTGCTTAGGGATGAAATAAAGTCCGGTATATACGGACTGTCGCCATATTTCACCACTTATTCCCGTATTACTCTATTTGTCCCGTTTTCTCCCTATATAGGAAGAAATAGAACGTTGTATTGCATATTTACAAGTAAGAAACATCGATATTGGCAACACTGAGACTACTCAATCAGTTTGTTTCCAATATCAATGATTTTTTAGATATACAAACTGATTGAGTAGAGTCTCATTGTATATCTAAAAAATCATTGATATTGGAAACAATGAGACTCTACTCAATCAGTTTGTATATCTAAAAGATTATTTAGAGAAAAATAATACAAACCAAACTGCGAAACAACTATGAAATTAATTGAGAATGCAAAAGAAATGGCTGAAGGTTTTTGCAGATACAAAGCATATTGATCAGAAGTCATATCTAGCCAGCCATTCACTTGAAAGATTGTCCTAACCCGATTTTTTCCCACCCATTTTAATCGAAAAATACAGGCACTCCATTCACTTGACATTTCAGGACGCTAACTCTGAAAGAAGGTAGGGTGGAGCGATCTCCTTTCCCTCTCTACAGCTGCTTGTCAATCGCTCTTCGATTTCCCCCAGTCAGCAGATTTTAATTTATGCTACCCTCAAAGCGAGGCTTCAATCTACGCAAGGCGTTGTTTTCGCTAGCCTATTTCAGGGTCCCTCTGAACCGAGACTTTTAAACTCCAGCGTTTACGCTCCGATTTCAGACCAGACGGAATTCCAACCACCACAAGCCATTTGGCTGATTTCTGTAGATTTTTCCTTCTCGAGTTCCAAAATATCCAGTTTATCTGTGAAGTGAATGCCCGGCGCTATGCTAATACGTATTTGCCACTCCAGCCCACAATGCAAATGTGGAGAGAATATTTTCCCTAATGTCAACTCAATGGTCAGACGAAAGAAACAGGTTATCAGTGGAGACAAATGACGCAATTTTGACTTGACATTACAATTTTAAAATGAATTGAGCCTAGTTTTATAATTATGTGAAAGAAGAAAATGATATAATTAAGAAAATAAAATCAAACTTTAAAAATATGATTGGGTTAAAAAGGATTAGCCTAGTATCTTTTTTGTTATTCTGGGTGTTCACTTTTATTAGATTGCTTAAACTTTATTAATTTTTTTATCAGAGTAAAATAAACCATTACCTACCCATTTTTTTATGTTTTATTTATTAGAACTTAAACGTCCAGTATCAATGCTTGGCAATTATGGCAACCCTATATATGCTGGTTTGATTTTTGCTCGATTAAATCTATTTAAACTATTAATAGAATACATTAAACAATTAAAATATATTAAAACGTAATACAGAGTATTAAATAACTAAAATAAACTTCAGTTACTGAAAGTACCTTTTAAATATTAAGATTTGAAAATAATTATTTAGATTTTCGAAGTACATAGATTTAATAATTATAGTGTTCAGAACCATCATTTTCATATTGTACTCAATAAAAATTAA